>JAWQEG010007249.1:0-15000 GCA_033782935.1 Petrolisthes cinctipes
CTGTTTGTTTGGGCTTGAGACATTAGCATCAAGATTATTTATTGAGGGCAATGACAAATAACCCAATCATATATATATTCATTCAACTATTAATAACTTGGGAATGGAAGGTGAAGGTCAATGCTCCTTCTGCACCTCCATATTGTGAACCTCAATTATTGTGTATTTTTCTGTCTTAATACCGTATCCCTTATGCCATCAATAGTCAAAGGGAATGATATTTTTCAATGGGTAATAATTATTCTCTTTGGAACATAAGAGAGCTTTGATCCCTCCAAACTAATGTCAAGAAAGAGACAAATATAAACATTTAATGGTGGCATGTTGCTTGTAATTGTTTGGAGGAGTAAGTAATAAGTAATAAGCAAGTAAGTAATAAGTAATAAGCAAGTAAGTAATAAGTAATAAGTAAGTAAGTAATAAGTAATAAGTAAGTAAGTAAGTAAGTAATAAGTAATAAGTAATAAGTAATAAGTAATAAGTAAGTAATAAGTAATAAGTAATAAGTAATAAGTAAATAAGTAATAAGTTGCTTCTTTAATTGAACGTCTAAAGGGTTTCCATGCGATCTAACGTACCAAAAGTATGCTCCTCCCTCAAGTAGGCCCATTCCTCCGTGTGTTACATTATCTAACACGAGGCTGTAATGACACTTTATATTATCTGCCACAAGATTTCGTACACATAACGCTGTGGTCGTGTGTTTACAAACATATAATAATAATAGTAATAATAATAAATAATAATAGTAATAATAATAAATAATAATAGTAATAATAATAAATAATAATAGTAATAATAATAAATAATAAATAATAAATAATAAATAATAAATAATAAATAATAATAATAATAATAACAATAACAATAATAATAATAATAATAATAATAATAATAATAATAATAATAATAATAATAATAATAATAATAATAATAATAATAATAATAATGAAAATAATAATAATATAGAAAATACTTGAATACGTAACAGCAATACAGTATTATCATTAGGTTTATTGTTTTGCTAATCACCGAGTCACCTGGTAGACCATTCATTGTTGTACTCTCAGAATAATGACCTCTCTTTCCAAATAGCCTGCATGTGTAAGAATTAAGAATTCCTTTGGCCACCCGTGCATTGCTTTATACGCCGTCTTGTAACGCCGGCAGTACAATGAATGTGCAAGTCAGGGCACCAGTAATGAGAGTGAAGAATGAGAATAATGAGAGTGTGAGGAGTTACTGTGAATAGACCCTCAAGTGTGGTAATAGTTGGGTCGGGCACGAAGGCAAAGAAAGTCAGGTGAGGTCGAAGGCACAGTTTTCTTTTCTTAAGGAGGGAAATTTTGTGTTGGTAAATCTGGAGCAACTTCTGATTCCTCCAAACTATTCCAAGCAACAGAACACTATTATTTTTGCACTTCTGGTCCTGTTTCCTGGCATACTTTCGAGGAATCAAGGCACTCCAATGTATCGAAAGAAAAGAATTACCACCTTAACTGGAGTATGGCAGCTAAAAGAAATTCCTGTACGTTCACTTTACGCTACAACGGAATGATACGAATTTGCGTAGACAAGAACATTATTTTGTGTAGTACGATGGCTGTTTTTTTTAGTGTATGTGTGGTGCTTCGTATCGGTACCACACCATCCTTAACACCGTACACACAATGTTCGTGCTTACTGCCCTAATATATTAAAAAGCATTCATGAGTAAAAATATAATTAGTATCCTATGGGAAATTTATCTATAGCAATCTGTGCAACCAACATTTTCCAATAATTCTGTCGCACTTTGATTAAATCTTTTTTCACACTATATTCTTCAAGTATTATTCATTTTGAGGCTTCATTGTAGTTAACTGTTTATTTGTATTCAGTGGTCTCAGGTGGTGTAGGAAATTTTGAAGAAAGATGCCGAATAGTGTATATAATTATATTTCAAGTAATTTTTTTTTTTTTTTTTTTTTTTTTTTTTATGATTCATGGTAGCTCTGAAATAGTTGTGAAATAGAAGTGAATGGTGAAGATGTGTGTTAGCTGATGAAGGTGAGTGGTGGTGGTAGGTGTGTTTTAGCAGCGGTAGTGATAGGTGTGTTTTAGCAGTAGTAGTGGTAGGTGTGTTTTAGCAATAGTGGTAGGTGTGTTTTAGCAATAGTGGTAGGTGTGTTTTAGCGGTAGTGGTGGTAGGTGTGTTTTAGCAGTAGTAGTGGTAGGTGTGTTTTAGTAGTAGTAGTGGTAGGTGTGTTTTAGCAGTAGTAGTGGTAGGTGTGTTTTAGCAGCAGTAGTGGTAGGTGTGTTTTAGCAGCAGTAGTAGATGTGTTTTAGCAGTAGTAGTAGGTGTATTATAGCAGTAGTAGTAGGTGTATTATAGCAGTAGTAGTAGGTGTATTATAGCAGTAGTAGTAGGTGTATTATAGCAGTAGTAGTAGCTGTATTTTAGCAGTACAGTGGCAGGTAAGTGGTAGTTAACATGGGAGGTGGCGTGATTCTTCCTACCAAGTCTTGTTGTACTCAGTAGCACTCAAATTTGTTGAGGTGAACCCAGGTCAAATCACTCACATGGTACAAACATTAACTTTAAGGGGCATGTACAGTCGTGGTCAATAATAATCATCTACATATGAATATCTCAAACAATTTACTGTCCAATGTTTTCACGTTCATATATGATGTTATTGTTTTAAGTAGTGTGTAGCTGCTTGTAGTAAATTAAAAGATGGTACTTAACCTATTTAATGGAAAGCCTATAAGCTAAAAAAACATTGTAAATCTGTCAAACTCTTAGGCGAGTTACCCCTCTATGGATGATTATTTTTGACCACGACTGTACAACCACAATCAAATATCCACCGACACTTTCCTTTCATCGTAGTAAACATCTTGGTAATAAACAACAACACGTGTATGATTTTGCAGCACCTCATAATAATAATAATTGAGGGGGTTGAGTTGACGTAAAATGTTGTATGATTAAATTTTGATATGATATTGATTTATTTGCACGATGGAAGGAAAGTGTCGGTGGTTATTTGATTGTGGCTGTACAGTGTTGGTGTGGTGGTATATAAATCTGTCTGGAGCAACTGATTCCCCCCAAACTATTCCAAGAAACAGGCCACCATTAAAGTTGTTAACCTGGTCCTGTTTCTTGCATACTTTGGAGGAATCAACGAGGGCTCTTTTTCCCTTAAGAACCCTGTGATCGTATATGAAAATTGGTGGTTTTTAATTCCTCCTGACCATGCCACGAAACAAGCTCCTTCCTTATAGGTGGTGTTTCGTGGCAATGATTGAAGGACTCATTTATCTCTAATTTTCTGACTACACCACAGGGTTCCTTAAGCAATGACTAATGGCTTTGCTCTATATAACATCATGGGTTGTCTGGAAGGAAGGAAGGAAGCAATAACGAAGTCCAGAGGCTAAAAATATTCTAATAATGGATGGAGAGAGAGAGAGAGAGAGAGAGAGAGAGAGAGAGAGAGAGAGAGAGAGAGAGAGAGAGAGAATCGAAAGACATAAATCTAGCCATACTGCATATAAAGACCTTGCCTTCTAGACCAAGTGGTGTGGTCAGTCTATTTTTTACACCGTACAGATGAGAAGGAAGGACCAATTACCCCGTCACTGAACTCTCTTTACTTGCAACTTCGAGGGACAGAGTTCATAAAAGTAGGCCAGTGAAGTGAGTAACAGGTCAGTTGTATATATAGGCTACACGAGGTTACTGAGCTTTTTTTGTTTTTTTCTCCCTGATTCTCCTTCACTTTGATTTATTTAGGACAAGGCTATATAGTACTGTATGTGAGTGAGTAAGGGAACTGAATTAAAGAAACGCTAACATGTGTTGTATATATATATATATATATATATATATATATATATATATATATATATATATATATATATATATATATATATATATATATTATATATATATATATATTATATATATATATACTCTCTCTCTCTCTCTCTCTCTCTCTCTCTCTCTCTCTCTCTCTCTCTCTCTCTCCTCTCTCTCTCTCCTCTCTCTCTCTCTCTCTCTCTCTCTCTCCTCTCTCTCTCTCTCTCTCTCTCTCTCTCCTAACCTTGTTCAGTTCGTTTGAATATAATTTCAGAGTTTTGTCACACACGCACACGCACACAAACACAAGACCACCCCTGGAGTCAAATGTATTAAATTGTCGTGTAGGTGATGTACTAACTCCGTGGGTACCAGGTTGTGAACGTACGTGTGTGTGTGTGTGTGTGTGTATGTGTGTGAACGTGTGTGTGTGTGTGTGTGTGTGTGTGTGTGTGTGTGAACGTGTATGTGTATGTGTGTGTGTGTGTGAACGTGTATGTGTATGTGTGTGTGTGAACGTGTGTGTGAACGTGTGTGTGTGTGTGTGTGAACGTGTGTGTGTGTGTGTGTGAACGTGTGTGTGTGTGTGTGTGTGTGTTAATTCTGTACACTATTCCTGCTACACTCAGGTTTATTTGACTCACACTTGGGTTCGTACAAATATCAATTATATTATACCTTAATGGCGAGGAAAAATAATAATGAATAAAAAAAGTTACGAGGAGGATCAATATTCGTATTTTTTTATAATTTATCGCTACCGGTACTGGTTCTTTATAGCTTAAGGGGGAAGTACAGTGGTGGCAAATCTGAAGCAAATGATTCCTCCAAACTATTCCAAGCAACAGGACACTAGTATTTTTGTTCATCTGGTCCTGTTTCCTGGCATAGTTTGGAGGAATCATGGCACTCCAATGTAACAAAAGTGTATTGCCCCCTTAAGGTTGCTAGTATACTTTTGGTGTATCCTAGTGTATTCATCCCTTTAAAGTACACCAGAAAACATACTAGATTAACCAAAATAATAGAGTTCTGTTGCTTGGAATAGCTTGGAAGAATCAGTTGCCCTAGATTTACCAGCACTGTACTTCCTCCTTATATAAGACACGAGGGAAAGTAAAAAGTACACACATTTTTTAATTAACCCAAAATGAAGACTTTTCCTGTGACCTTTTATAATGACAATTCCCACGACGCTTCCACACCAAACACTTCCCGACTAAGGTTAAGGTGGAATGGAAATACAGTGTTGGTAAATCTGGAGCAAGTGATTCCTCCAAGCAAACTATTCCAAGCAACAGAACACCATTATTTTTGTTCATTTGATCCTTGTTTCCTGGCATACTTTGGAGGAATCATGGCACTCCAATGTAACCAAAGTGAATTACCCCCTGACCTGATTACTACTACTAAGTATTAGGATTTCATGAGTGGCTTACATACACTGTACAGTCACGAGAAGAAGTAATGCGTCAGTCACACCCACACTATCTATAAATTTGTGCAATAAACCTGAACACAAGGTCAAATGTACAGTTGTGTCATTGACTTGTGGGGAATAGTCACGATAAAAAGAGAGAGAGAGAGAGAGAGAGAGAGAGAGAGAGAGAGAGAGAGAGAGAGAGAGAGAGAGAGAGAGAGACACACACACACAGACACACACACACACACAGAGAGAGAGAGAGAGAGAGAGAGAGAGAGAGAGAGAGAGAGAGAGAGAGAGAGAGAGAGAGAGAGAGAGAGAGAGAGAGAGAGAGAATGTCACCGAACCATGACTAATTAGATGGGACACATTAACAGTTTTCCCAGTGTTCCAAAAAGTGCCATGGGAATAAGGTTTGCAGTGTGTGTGTGTGTGTGTGTGTTTGTGTGTGTGTGTGTGTGTGTGTGTGTGTGTGTGTGTGTTTAGGAAGGGGTAGGGATTTGCAGTCGACAACAATCTATTATTTATTCTTTCCACATCATCGGTTTAACTGGTCTATAATAATGAACAAAGGGATATAAAGTTATTCATAGTTATTTCAATGCACGCCACCAGAGCCAAAATTACGACGAGCTCCATAAAATATTTCACAAGGACATTAAGAACGAACGAGCTATTGAGAGGTGGAATAATAATCGATTGCAACCTTCTGTCACGTATATATTCAGATTTATGGAACTGGGTCAAGGAGTGGAGTTAGCTAGGTTACGTTATGCAGTCTTTAAGTGATTATCATAATAACTACATTCCCTTTATGTTTCTCTCGTGACGTGTTATATTATCAAAGACTTATTATATGTACAGTTGGCCACACATGAACCTGGTACATATGGCTCGTTACTTGTGAAGTGGCTACAAAAGTAATTAAAGTGAAAAAAAAGATGTAGTTTGTTGATAGGTAGACAGTAAACTATTATTACTGTCTGCTTGTCAACAAATTATATAACTTTTGCTCACTTTCCTTCCCGTTGTAGGTATCTCACAAGTAGCGAGGCGTACCAGATTCATGTGTGGGCAACCGTACATGTTTATTCGTACTGTGTATAAGTATTTGTACTCTGGCATCATAAAATCGTCTGGAGTTAGTCAAAAAACAAATGAATATGAATAAATAAATAAGGATAAAGTCAGAATACAGTTGAATATGGATAAAGGCCAAGTACTTGTATCCTTTAAGGGGGAAGTTTTCTGTTAGTAAATTTGGAGCATCTGAATCCACCAAACTATTCCAAGCAACCGAACACCTTTATTTTTGTTAACTTGGGCCTGTTTCCTGGCATACTTTGGAGGAATCAAGGCACTCCAATGTACCAAAAAGGAATTACCACCTTAAATGTGGAAGTACAGTGTTGGTAAATCTGGAGCAACTGATATTCTCCAAACTATTCCAAGCAACAGGGAACCATTTATTTTAGTTAAACATCTAACAGTACTGGTAGCCCTTTTTCGTGGCATGCTTTAGAGGAATGAAGGCACTCTAATGTACCAAAAGTATACTATACCCCCTTAACCGACCATGAGTGAGTAAGTATAGAACAAGAAATACAATAACTTAGAGAGAGTTGATGAACGCTCTCAGCTTTGAACGTTCCCCTCAAGGTCACCATACTAACACGAGTACTCTCAGTGTAAAGGGGGAGTGGGGGAAGGGGAAGTGGGGGATGGTACAGGAGGGTGGGATGGTAGGAGAGTGGGGGGGATGGTAGGAGAGTGGGGGGGTGGATGGTATGAGAGTGGGGGAAGGTTGGGGAGAGGATAGGGGTGTGGAAGAAGGTTGGGGAGAGGATAGGGGTGTGGAAGAAGGCTGGGGAGAGGATAGGGGTGTGGAAGAAGGCTGGGGAGAGGATAGGGGTGTGGGAGAAGGCTGGGGAGTGGATAGGGGTGTAGGGAGTGGACGGTAAAGTGGGGAATGTCGAGGGATGTTATAGGAGGTGAGGTCAAGGAAGGAATGGGAAAGAGAGGAGAGGGTAAGACGTTGCATGACCTTAGTTAATACAGTACACTAGAGTATTCGTGACATCTGCTACTCTACTCTACTCTACTCTACTCTACTCTACTCTACTTAACTGCTCTCTCTCCAACGCTGCCCTCTTCTACCACATGTAACATAATTCTTATATAATAATCTATTGCGTAATTCATATGAGATAATTATACCTCAAGCATATATATAATTCTTCTTCATGTGGGTATTAGGTACTGTGTTGTCATGGTATGGTTTGAGACTTCTTTCTCTGATATATCTTTACAAAATTATACATGACAAAATTTGATGTGAATAGCTTGTTTCTAAACTCGTGTCCAGAGCTCACTGTCCTCTCTTGGCTTACTTGTGGAATCGTTGTTCACTTTTCAAGAATCAACATTGCTTTTGTGGGAACATAATTAGATGGGTTTATTCTCCACTCAGTAACATCTTTGTATCACCATCTTTGTATCCTGTAGCACTGCGACACGTGAGGAGGAGAAATAAAAGTAGGTAACGAGACTCCTGAAGGCCACCAACTGTACGTGAATTAATACAGTATATCCCGAGGACAAGGAAGGACATTGAGGCATACGATATAGTTGTGTTGGTATTCTGGGCATGTGAGGGTCAGACATGACGTGTATAGGATCACCCTTGACTCTCGGGAACATCTGTGGATACCTTGCCTAAGTAAAACCCCCAAGGTCTTGCTCTAAGGAAAACCCACAAGGTCTTGCTCTAAAAAAAAACCCAAGGTCTTGCTCTAGTCTTAATATCTTAATAGGTGCCAACTTTATGAGAGAGAGAGAGAGAGAGAGAGAGAGAGAGAGAGATAGGCTATGTACTGTACCAGTTATATACTTCCGTTTGTAAGGATCCTGTGTTTGTCATGAATGTTGCAAAGAAATGCGAGAGAAGTGCAGTAATTGAAAGGCCTGTGAAAATGTAGGAGAAAAAGAGGTTTATAAATCTTTCAAACTTCTTCATAAAACACACGAACCACTAATACCGATGTGTTCTTTATTTCTTGTCCCAGTTTGAAGGTATCTGTAGCCTCCACTTAGCCCACCAAACCTTACCAAACATAACTAACTTCAGAAACATGTATTTAATTAAGGAAACTTTTGTGCAGATGCAAGATGTGTCAGTGTCTAGAGGTGTGTGGTGGTCTAAACTTAACCAAACAATATCTAACTAACTTACTCTACTCTAATCTAATCTAAACTAAACTAACTTTCCCTAACCTAAGCTAGCCTAACCTATGCTAAGCTAACTCAACATAACCTGACATAGCCTAACGGTCCTAACCTAAGCTAACCTAGCATAACCAAATTTAACCTAACCAAATTTAGCCTAACCAAACTAACGTAACCTAACTTAACTAAACCTAATCTAACCTAAGCCAGCCTAACCTAACCTAACCTAACCTAAGTTAGCCTAGCCTAACATAACCAAACTAACACTACTTAACCAAAATTAATCTAACCTACGCTAGCCTAACCTAACTTAACAAATCTAACCTAACGTAACGTAACCTAACCTAAGCTAACCAAACTTAAACACCTGTCAATGTGCTTGCATGTCCTAACACCCACGAGTAATGGACCCATGACGTCACGAGGTATGGATTATCGCAAGCAATGTACGGAGGTGAAGTGAGGTGAGGGGTGGGGAGGTCAAGGGCGAGGTGGTGTGGGGAAGGGAGGGAGAGGATTGAAGAAGGGAATGAATGAGGGCTGGTAGAAGAGGTGAGGAAACACGAGGGTAAGGAAGCTGGGGAAGGAAAGGTTAGATGAAGAGGGGTTATGACACTTATGAGAGGCGTTAGAAGGTAAAAAGAATAAAAAAAAGTGTTAGCAGATCAGGTGGAAGTTAAGTTAGGTTAGGTTAGGTTAGGTTAGATAATTTAAGGTTATGTTATGTTAGGTTAGGTTAGGTTAGGTAAAGTAAGGTTAGGATAGGTTTGGTTAGGTTGTGTGACGTTAGGTTAGGTTAGGTCCGTTAGGTAAAGTAAAGTATGGTTCGATTAGGCTGGGTTAACAGATAAAAGGCAGGACTTAGGATTGTAAAAAAAAGTTTCGACAGAGTGAGGAAAGGGAATGATAGGAGAGTACAGGTAGGTGTCAAATGATATGGGTTTTTTTATTTGATAAGTAGTACAGATATAAAATAGCTGGATAAATTTGTAAGTAACAAAAGCGCCGCATCACAGTACAAATTGAATTAGATAAAGCATCATCAATAAGAATTTAAAATACGTATCTTATTATAAAGGGAAATAAATGGTTATGACTTATTTAGCAGGTGATGGAAATGGATGCAAGCAACGTTTTGTGTGTGTGTGTGTGTGGGTGTGTGTGTGTGTGATCATCTCTTATACTATTCTATCGTGATTATAATTATCTATCATCAACATCTGTATGCTGTCTAGTCCTTATCAACCTGTTTATCTATTCCCTTCGTGGTATTCTGTCTCCTGTATCGAGCGAGGTTCCCCGTGTCCTCACCACCTAGTAATTTAGCACAGTATTCCTAGTAATAGTTCTACCGTTGTCCACTGCAGGTTGTATGTGTTGCTATGGGAAGGTTTACAGGTCCCACTCTTCTCCCTTTTGGTTGTCTTTTGTGTAACGTAGCCCGCTGAGATTACAAAATTGAAATTCCCCCCAGATCCATGCACAGTAATCTAAGTGTTATATCATTAAACTACATCTTCAAGGAAAAACCCTTCGTCGCACAACCTTCTCACAGGGGAAGAGGAAACAGACAAGTTTAATAATAAAACCCTAATAAGTCTTTCCTCCCGATTACTTCGAGGGGTTAGGTTAGGTTAGGTTAGGTTAGTTTAATAATAAAACCCTCCCAATTATTTCGAGGGGTTACTACTGTATAATCCCGATCTCAAACTGCGACCAATGCATGTGTAAGATGGGTAAGGTGTCCCTCGTGTCAATAACAGACAGTATTAGTCTTCATTCTGTTTAAAAGGGTGTTAATATTTCAATGCAGTTCCTTTCATGGTTCGGTCATCGATACAGGGATGAGTGTGTGTGTGTGTGTGTGTGTGTGTGTGTGTGTGTGTGTGTGTGTCATACATACAGTACTGTCTAGCTCGGTAGAAAGCGTTTCATGTCTGTCTGTCTGTCTGTCTGTCTGTCTGTCTGTCTGTCTGTCTGTCTGGTGGGGAAGGTATGGTAAGACAAGATTAGATTCCAACCCAAACAATAAACGCTTTTCTTGGTTGTTCAATAAGCTATTAAAATTTCAAGAGTTCAGAGGCACATGAGAAGAGGCTACAAATGTGTTCCAGACAGTGAGTGAGTGAGTGGGTGAGTGAGTGGGAGAAGAGAGAACCAGTAAGTGCACATGGAAAGGGTAGATTAGATGGAGTGGTGGGTGGAAGAGTTGTAAGTGGAAGAGTTGTGGTAAGTGGAAGAGTTGTGGTAAGTGGATGAGTTGAAGTGAAAGAGTTGTACGAGGATGAGTTGAAGTGAAAGAGTTGTAAGTGGATGAGTTGTGGTAAGTGGATGAGTTGTGGTAAGTGGATGAGTTGAAGTGAAAGAGTTGTAAGTGGATGAGTTGTGGTAAGTGGATGAGTTGTGGTAAATGGATGAGTTGAAGTGAAAGAGTTGTAAGTGGATGAGTTGTAAGTGGATGAGTTGTGGTAAGTGGATGAGTTGTAAGTGGAATTTATAAGACGTGAAAGAGATAGAGGCATAAAATGGAAGAGAAATAAGTGGAGGATGGAGGAGGCATCAGAGACCTTCCAATAAATTCACCAACAAGAGAATCTCCCCTTAAAAGTTTTCATTAGTCATCTCAGGATAGGTTGGTGTCTGTCACGTATCACCCCCTGACATAATGTACGAGGTTAATAATAATAATAATAACAATAACAACAATAACAACAATAACAATAATAACAATAACAATAACAATAATAATAACAATAACAATAACAATAACAATAACAATAATAATAATAATAACAATAACAACAATAACAATAATAACAATAACAATAACAACAACAACAACAATAACAATAACAATAATAATAATAATAACAACAATAATAATAATAACAATAACAATAACAATAATGATAATAATAATAATAATAATAATAATAATAATAATAATAATATATATCCGTCCCGCTGGTCCTCTCTCTCTCTGCCTAAGTGACCTCAAGAGCAGTGTTATTAAGACCGATTTTCCCTCACCTGCAGTCAGGATTTAGAGTACCTGTGGGATTGTTGCAGTGGAGTTGTTGTAGTTGCTGTTGTTGTTGTTGTTGTTGTTGTTGTATTGTCTAACCTTCCCTTCTCTATCTTATTCCACATTACTATCTTTTGTTGGTACTGTTTTATCCCTCCTCTTCTTTATCTTATATTTTTCTATCTTATTCCACATTACTATCTTATGCTTGTGTTGTTTTATTCCTTCCCTTCCCTTCTCTATCTTATTTTATTTTACTATCTTATGCTGTGGTGTTTACTCGTCTAATTTTCCCTTCTCTATCTTAATCTATTTTACTATCTTTTGTTGGTGTTGTTTTATCCCTTTCCTTCCCTTCTCTATCTTATTTTATTTTACTATCTTATGCTTATGCTCTTTTATCCCTTCCCTTCCCTTCTTTATCTTATTTTACTTTACTATCTTATGCTTGTGCTTGCTGTTTTATTCCTTCCCTTCCCTTCTCTATCTTATTTTATTTTACTGTCTTATGTTGGTGCTGTTTTATCCCTTCCCTTCCCTTCTTTATCTTATGCTACACTACTTCCGGGTATCTTATGGCCTACCTTCACTTTTCTATCTTATTCTACATTTCTATCTTATGCTGTGCTGTTTTGTCCATTCCCTTTCCTTCTTTATCTTATTTACTCTCTTATCTTATGTCGTGTTTTTATATCATCTAACCTTCCCTTCTCTAATTTATTCCACACTGTCCTATACACTTCTTAAGATGTCTAAATTCTTACTACATCACCTTGCTGCAATAGAGCAACAATAACTAAACCTAACTAAACATAACTAAAGCAAAAGCAACTGTACCCAAAAGCATGCGTGTTGATGTTTAACTCTATCCCTAACATTAATCTCCTTTCCGTCCCTCCTCTCCTATGCTTAAGTATCAGTATTTATGAAAGCAGACGATAATCTCTAATTACCTCCAATCTCCTTCACAGATAATAAGCCCCGGGGGACACACACTTGGGTTCCCTCTACCATCCTGCACCAGACTGCCCTACAAGACGCTACTACTATCACTACCACCACCACCACAACCAGCCCTCTGCCTCCTGCCCTAAAAAAAGGAACTATTACCACCACCACTACTACCACCATCAGCCCTCTGCCTCCTGCCCTCAAGACGCCACTATCACCACCACCACGACCACTAGCATCATCCTGCCTCTTCAGACTGTGTGTATAAGTGCTGAGAACGAGAAACAGAGAAAAAGTGAAAAAAAATGTGAGTTAGAAAATGTGACAAGAAAAAAGTGATACAGAGAAGGAGAGAAGAGATACCGTCAAATTGTGAAGAGTTTGAGGCGCAGAGGAATAAACTCTTAAAGAAAGGTTACAAGAGAACCGATATTATTTGTCTATATTTCAAAAGTTGAGAATCAAAGGTATGGGGGCGCTGAAGATCGTCCGTGAATTAAGCAAAGAGTTTCAGTGATTCAATACTACGTAAAATTTTCGTTCGACGCGTCTAGAAAATCGTGAAGGATGAGAGAGTTTGTAGTGCAATTGACTAGAGAGGGAAATGCAGTGCAGAGAATAGAGCATCATGTATTTATACCTTTGACTGATTGTAAGGTATTCAAGTAGGCAACAAACTCAAGACTTGGATAATATTGAAAGACAGGAAGGAGGCTTTACGATTCACACGACTACTGGAAAGCGATTCAAAATTGTCTGACGAATTTTTACCTTGATGAAATTGACAGTATATATAGTGTGTGTGTGTAAGTGTGGAAAGAGGTGGTGGTGGTGGGGAGGGCGTGGTGCAGGTGATGCCTTCCGCCGTGGCGTTCAGGGGTACAACTAGTGGTGCGGGGGGCAATGCCTCCCGCACCTTCCCATCCCTCATGCCCTCCAAGTTCTGCCAGAGGAGTGATGTTGGCTTCATGAAGTTGGTGGAGGAAGCGTCGCGGCCCACACGTAACTCAAACATCTCTATCGCAAACATGGAACCTTTTCTGTTAAAAAATGCTGTCAGCAATTCTAATAGCCTGCATCAAGTCTCCAGTCAGGACTCTGACAAGGATTTCAAGGATAGCAACAGCAATTCCTTTGACTGGTCACGAAATATCAACAGGCTACGTGATGAACAGCGAGCGTCGTCCAGAGAGCGACGTGGTGACAAGTCTCACTCCAATTCTGTGACACCTGAACCAAGACGGATGGGCAGTAGGTGGCGGGGTGACGGTATAATGACATCAACAAGGATGGATGCTATCACCGGCCGCGACCCCCTCAGTGAACTGGTGGTGGAACTCAACAGTCGTGAATGCAGCCCGCACTCCAAGCCCAAGACAGCTTCCCGTTGGCCTTCCGTTGTATCAGTACACGGACGACCTATATCCAGCTCTCGTCGCCATAGACGAGGATCTATTGGCAAAGACAAAAGTAACCATGGCTTGTCGCTGTTGCCACAGATTATCAACAGTGATAAAAAAGGCCGACGTGTACCGCCACTACCGACAAACTCAGAAGAGACGTTCGATGAATGGGTGACTGAACAAGAACGGAAGATTGTGGACAACCCACGAACTCCCATCAAATCAAGGCGTCCAAAACAACCAGGACAACCGATGAGTCCACTGCTGTCCCGAAGTCCAAGACATTCCGTCAGCAGGCCGGGGGAAGAGTTTCTGGCCGGTCAGAGGACTGCTAGAAACACGCCCTCACCTGACTTTGACTTCGATGACTCTGAGAACACAGAAACCGAACCATCATCCCCATCAGACAGAAGCAGCATCAACACCAACTCAGAAGCTGGCACACCGTCTTCAGGTAAGAAACTGTGCATTTGATTTGTATCGTTCAATATTTATGGATTATTTCGGTTAGTCTATTGTATGTACTAATATTATGGTCAAAAGGAGTAAGTAGTATGACAGGCAGAATATTGTCGTCGTAGAGAAGAAGCACGAATGATTTATATATCTTTCAAACAAGGTGCAAGTATGGGCTCCACCAGATTAAAGTGTGACACGGGAAGGAGCCTCAACAGTATAGTATAGGTGACGTGACAATGCTGCAAGTGAGTGGCAGTAAGTGAGTGAGGTGGGAAGGAAGGTATGTGGGTCTTATATGAACACGTTGCCGGAAGGAGGAGAAATGAGAGCGAGAACAGTATAGGCTTCTCTTGCCGAATCAATACCATCCATAATTTACGTTTGTCATACCTGGAGGTCAATACACTTATACGGGAATTATGGACGACGGAACATGGCAGGGCTCTGTGGCAAATGACCAGGAGAGAAAATTAATAATACGTAGGCCAGCAGGGAAGAACCGGACTCAGAAATTACTTGCATAATGTGACAGCGAATTCATCTATTTTTTTTTTTATTTTTTCTATATTAATAATACGTAGGTCAGCAGAGAAGAACCAGACTCAGAAATTACTTGCAAAATGTGACAGCGAATTCATCTATTTTTTGTTATCTATTTTTTCTA
>JAWQEG010007249.1:20000-42958 GCA_033782935.1 Petrolisthes cinctipes
GGTGTTAAGTTATCCAATGGGTTGTCTATAACTTAAAAGAGATGGTTAGTTTTATCCAGAACTTGAAGGAGACCAGAGTGGTTAATCACAAAATAATGATCAAACCTCAGTAAAGGAAATTATTAACATTATTTTCATTCCAGTCAGTATCATAGAACAGTTTTGTCCTCTTAGAATCTTCCATCTTTATATCAATACCTTCTAACCACACAAACCGAATCCACACAAACCTCGTCACAAAAAAAAAAAAAAAAAAAATCCCCAGGTAGCAACACTGAGATCATCTATTTCCTGGCATAGTTTTTTTTCTTTTCTTTTTTTTTTGTATGTCGGAAAACAGTAACTTCTCAATTCACCAACGACAAATTCATTCACAACTTAAAATGATAATCTGCCTGTACCATAGAGAGGAGGAGGAGTGGCACCGAAATGACATATAAATCACAACACACAGCCAATTTTAGGACAGTGGTCGATCAATTCCAACACAGTGGTATGGTTTGGTGTGGTGTGGTGTGGTGTGGTCCTCCCTCCCTCCCGTCACCCTCCCTCCAGGCACTCACACACAAAGCCATAACTAATCTCAGGAAACCTCAAAGCATTAGAGTCAAGCTATTGGGGTCTGGCAATCAAAAAGGTTAAGAAGTACTGAGTGGGTGTGTGTGAATGTGGTCCCAATTGACTGATACTCTCCTTGAACACACACAGCCGAATACTTTCTTCCATCATAACATATAATAATCATCCTTTATAATCTATTCCAAGCAACAGAACACCATTATTTTTGCTCTTCTGGTCCTGTTTCCTAGCATACTTTGGAGGAATCAAGGCACTCCACTGTACCAAAATAGAATTATCACCTTAAGAAGCAGGTAACAAATCTATAATAATATTCGAGTTCTTTATGTCGACGTAGCCCCATGCAGTTGGATTACATTAATTAAGTGCTAGAAAATTATTATACATTCGTTATGCTTTATTACCAAGATGATGATGATGATGATGAGAAAGGAGGAAGGACAATGTTGTTTAACTTTTGCTCTGGGCTGTACAGGACTCCGGCATTCCTTCTGTGGGTTATAGCGAGGCGGGAAGAGGTGCGTGTTGACAAGTGTGAGTGTGATAAATAATGATTCGAGGAGTAAAATGCATGTTGGTACACTTCCCTTTATCACCTTTGGGTTGTTTCTTAATTAAGGGGTGATTATTATTATTTTTTTTTTTTTTTTTTTTTTTTTTTTTTTTTTTTTTTTTTTTTAGGGTAAATTGGTGGGCTACTGATTCCTCCAAACTATGTCACGAAACAGATGCCCCCATTAAAGTAACATTAAGGGGAAAGTTTTGTGTTGGTAAATTTGGAGCAACTGAATCCTCCAAACTATTCCAAGCAACAGAAAGAGCACCATTATTTTAGTTCATCTGGTCCTGTTTCCTGGCATAGTTTGGAGGAATCAAGGCACTACAATATACCAAAAAAGAATTACCTCCTTAAAGTGATGTGTGTTTCCTGGCATAGTTTAGAACTTTAGAGGAATCACACACCTTCCAATTTACCAACAAGAGAATCAATCTACCCTGAAGATGTATGAGAACTAGAAGAAAAATTGAATAGAAATGGAAAAAAAAAAAAAAAAAAAGACTGGCTTCAACCTGCATGGAAGACAAGACTCCTTAATGCTATACTCTTGTGCTACACGGTCTTTGAGGCCTAGTGCTAATCTCTTTCTTCCTCTTATCTTCTCTCTTTCCAATCACACTATCTCATACATCTCACACAATTCTCATAACTTTTTTGACTTTCCAATTCCTACTCCTTGTGTTCCTTCTACTTCTTCTTGTTATGACTTATTTTACTTTCCATTTCCTCCTCCTCCTCCTCCTCATCATCATAACCTATCTTACATTACATTTCCTCTTCTGCCCATTCATTCCCTCTTCTGGTACAGTCGCCAAGAGAGAATATATCACCTCCACTGTCTCATAATTTGCTTTAGGATTCAGAGATAAACAAACATACCTTCACGAATACATAAACTTCTTAGCACAAAAAAAAAAAAAAAAAAAAAAAAAAAAATAATAATAATAATAATAATAATAATAATAATAATAATAGTAATAAATAAATAAATAGAAAGCAGTTGCGTATCATTCAAGATGAAATTAATAAGAGTTCACCATCAAGTAGAAAAGGCGGCAGAACTCTTGGTGGCGACTGTACAACCAGCTATATAAGCCTTCACTTCACACTCATAGGTGGCCACAAGAAGGAAGGTGTAATGTAATGTAATGTAATGTAGCAACAACATTCAAAGACCATCTCCATCACCCTTTGCCACGAGTGTAAACAAATGTGTATGACTCTCGCTGAATTACTGAGAGAGAGAGAGAGAGAGAGAGAGAGAGAGAGAGAGAGAGAGAGAGAGAGAGAGAGAGAGAGAGAGAGAGAGAGAGAGAGAGAGAGAGAGAGAGAGAGAGATTAATGATTAAGCCCTGAGAACCGTGAGGATTAGGATTTACGACACACATAAATCCAGTCGGAAGGAAGGAAGGAAGGGAATTTCCTGGAGATAATTAGCGGGGGTGGAAATGAGAAAAGATGAAAGGACAGTACAGAAGGAGAAAGAAAGGGGAGAGAAGGACGATTGTGGGAAAAGACAAAGGGAAGGAAAAGGAGAAGGGAGGGAAAAGGAGAAGGGAGGGAAACGAAAAAGGGAGGGAAAAGAAAAAGGGAGGGAAAAGAAAAAGGGAGCGAAAAGGAGAAGGGAGGGAAAAGAAGGTGGGAGGAAGAATTAGAAGGAAGGAACAAAGAAGAAAAGGGGGAAATGAAGAAGGGAGAAGGAGAAGGGAAGGAGAAAAGGGGAGGAAGAAGGGAAGGAGAAAAGAAGGAAGAAAGAAAAGGGAAGGAGAAAAAGGGAGGGAGAAGGAAAAGAGAAGGAGAAAAAGGGAGGGAAAAGAGAAGGAGAAAAAGGGAGGGAGAAGGGAAGGAGAAAAAGGGAGGGAGAAGGGAAGGAGAAAAAGAAGGGAGAAGGAAAAGAGAAGGAGAAAAAGAAGAGAGAAGGAAAAGAGAAGGAGAAAAAGGGAGGGAAAAGAGAAGGAGAAAAAGAAGAGAGTACAAGAAGAACAAAAAGACAGGAAGGAAAGAACCAGAAGTGACTGAGAGAGGAAGAGAGAAAGTAAACAATGAGTTGCCAAGTCTTATTTATATAGTGGAGGTGATAATTGAAGGGTTAATATAAAGGGAAGATTCTTTTGAGAGTAAATTGGTGGGGTATACTGATTTCTCCAAACTATGCCACGAAACAGATCCTTCATTAAAGTAAATATTGGGTAGCTGTTTCGTGGCATAGTTTGGAGGAAACAGTAGCCCCCAATTCATCAACAAGAGAGTCAATAAGTCAGAAGGCTATATATACACTTGTGATGATAATATATGGATTGTGGTAATTATCATATGCCAGTTAGTGGGGTGTGTGTATGTGTGTGTGTGTGTGTGTGTGTGTGTGTGTGAGAGAGAGAGAGAGAGATAGAGTGTGTGTGTGTATGTGTGTGTGAGAGAGAGAGAGAGAGAGAGAGAGAGAGAGAGAGAGAGAGAGAGAGAGAGAGATAGAGTGTGTGTGTGTATGTGAAAGAGAGAGAGAGAGAGAGAGAGAGAGAGAGAGAGAGAGAGAGAGAGAGAGAGAGAGAGAGAGAGAGTGTGTGTGTGTGTATAAGATAACGAAAAGTGAACAGAACAGGTGCCAGAACAATTCACCTATATTACAGAATCCCACAATAACTATTCCCCAGTAAACTGTTTAAATAATCTAGGCAATAATTATTCTAAGAGGGATAAATTACACAAAACATCTATAATGACCAAATCAATATACTCCCCTTCTGCAGTATATCCACGCCCCTTCCTCCCCCCCTCAGCTGCTGACGTCAGGGTATACTTGACTTACGACTAGAATGACTTACGGCCCTCCAGGTGTGGTATATTTAGTAAGTACACACACACACACACACACACACACACACACACACAGAAGTAAACAGTGCTAGGTGGTGGTGGTGGTGATGTATGGACTAAAGGTAAAGTTTGGTAAGTTAGGTTGAGTTGGGGTAGGTCTGGTAAGTTAGGTTCAGTTTGGATTGGATTGGTTGTGGTAGGTTAGGTTGGGGTAGGTTGGTTATTTTAGGTTAGGTTAGGATCTTACATTAAACTAGGTTTGGTTAGGTTACGTTAGGTTAAGTTACATTAAATTAGGTTTGGTTTGGTTAGGTTAGGTTAGGTTGAGGCAGGTTACGTTAGGTTGGGTTGGGGTAGGTTAGGATAGGTTGGGATAGGTTAGGTTAAGATTAGTCACAGCCATTAGATACTGCAACACCTTTGAATGAAATGACCTAAAAAAATTATGCAAATCTTTTAGCTGTTGAGAGAGAGAGAGAGAGAGAGAGAGAGAGAGAGAGAGAGATATGAATTACAAGAATACTCGTGTGATACCTGTTTCATTTAGGGGAGATTCTTTTGAAGGTAGATTGGATGACTATAGAATCCTCCAAAATGTACGACGAAACAGATCCTTCATTAAAGTAACAATTGGGTAGCATGTTTCCCAGCAAAGTTTGGAGGAATCACAGACCTTCTAAATCACCAACAAGAGCACCTCCCCTATTAGTATTTTCAAGTTCTTTATTTACCTTTAGTACAAGACCCAACACTCTGGGGAACGTTGCCGCTAAAGGCCACGAAGTCATTGGATACATGGTGAGAAAATAATTAATAAGAGTAACGATAGGTAAATTTTAAAAAGATTTGAGGAAGCCCCAGAGCCAGAAAGTTGGTCCATCATTGAAAACGGAGTCTCTTGTCAGTGTAATACAGAAAACGTGTTAATGTAAGGGCAACTGAATACAAATACAGACAAATCCGACTTGCTGCTTGAAATAAAAACTCGTGGGTCTTATTTCACATTTTTGACAATCACGCCTGTGTGATTTTTCCAGCACTATAATTATCCATTTCTCTTTTTTAAGTCTCCGATGTTTTACCTTCACCTTTAGCTCCTCTACCTTCCGTTTCTTCTGATTCCCTACTCTCACTTTTTCCTCTCCTCATTCTTACCTTCTCATCCACTTCTCTTCTTTCCTTCTTCCTTGTTATACATCACCTTCCTCTCTGGTCTCCCTTCCTCCTCCTCTTCTCCTTCTTACCTACTCATCTACTATTCTTCCTGCTTGTCATGTTTCACCTCCCCTTCCTCTTTCTACCTTCCGTCTGCCTGCACTCCTTCCTTCCATTCTCTCCCTCCTCCCTTTACTTTTACCACAGCACCCATGCACCTCCAACTAAAAAAAAGTGAAGGAAGGGGAAAGGGTTGCACACGAGGTCCCGCATGCCACCAAGCCGTATAAGCTGAGGTAATGATCGAACTTTAGGTGGTCACGACTCACTCTCACTACCAGCCAGTCAACCAACCCCACCCAACCACCCAACCTACCTCCTCGTCGTCTCCACCCACCAAACCACCCATCATCCCCTCCCACCCAACCAGACATACCCACCCTCCTCGTCTCCACCCACCAAACCACCCATCATCCCCTCCCACCCAACCAGACATACCCACCCTCCTCCCTCGTCTCCACCCACCCAACCTCCTCGTCTCCACCCACCAAACCACCCATCATCCCCTCCCACCCAACCAGACATACCCACCCTCCTCGTCTCCACCCACCCAACCTCCTCGTCTCCACCCACCAAACCACCCATCATCCCCTCCCACCCACCCAACCAGACATACCCACCCACCTACCCACCCTCCTCGTCCCCATGCACTCCTCTTCTCATTGCCACCACAACCAGCCAAGGCCAATAGATATAATATAGTCTTATTGGCCTTGTCCCCAACCTCACTGTCCAAGCCCACTGTCACCTCCTCTTATACATAAATCACACCTACCTACCCTTCCCTCATCAGTACAATATAGACCCTACATCCCCCACCTCTTACCCCTACCCTGCCTTCAACAGTACCCTACCTACCAGCCGTGGCACTCCTCTTACCCCAACACATGCCATCCTCTCCTCCTGACCCAAGCCAGCCACGCACTAACCCTGCCACCACCACCACCACCACCATCACCATCCACTCCTGTTACGAAATGATGGATATATTAATGAATCCACGTATATTATTTGAATCCCCTGAATAAAAACAAAACCAATCATAAAGTGCTAAATACCCCTCGAGTTTCGAATGCAAACAAAAAACCCTCGAGTTTCGAATGCACACAAAAACCAACGACAAGAGAGATCCATTTCACGAGTTGTTGCCATAGAGTGAGCAATGATTTCGACACAGTTGGTGGGTGGGACCAGTCGACTATGGTGTACTGTACATACATATCCCTCTAATTACGTACGTGCTCGATAAGGCATTGCAGTGCTGGTTGGTTGGTTGGTTGGTTGGTGGAGAGTATCCGCAGTGCTCTGACACACCCTCCAGTACCTCAACTATGAACACGAATAGGAGAAGGAGAAGGAGGAGGAGGAGTAGGAGGAGGAGGAGGAGGAGGAGGAGGAGGAGGAGGAGGAGGAGGAGGAGGAGGAGGAGGAGGAGTAGGAGGAGGAGGAGGAGGAGTAGGAGGAGGAGGAGGCCTTTAGGGGAGGGTGGTGCATGTGTACTCAGATGGGGACGAACCAGGGGGACTCTTATTTTTCCATCTAAACCCACAGACTAATCCAGGAAACAATAGTGGCACCTGTAGAAGAGGAATTCGGATCTGTTTTGTGTGATAATCTCAAGTAAATTCCTATCCCACAACAAATTATTCACCACCCATGGCTGATTACCCCCGTATTGCACCAGTGTTTACAGTTGTATTTATTTCTGAGACATTAAAGACAAAGTGACGTGGGTATTACATTATTGCCCTTCCGTTTAAGTGATCAATAATATAATGAGTTTGTGAAGGACGGAAAGAGTGACAGACTATATGCACGCAAACTTGAGGGAATATTATTTACTTTCAACGAATAAGAAAGTTAGTGATTCCCCCAACCAATGTAAAAAAAAAAAAAAAAAGGCTTTCTCAGTATATGTATGTTGGGGATCGATTTATTTGCATTGACTTAAGGGGGTAATTCCCTTTTGTTACATTGGAGTGCCATGATTCCTCCAAAGTATACAAGGAAACAGGACCAGATCAACAAAAATAATGATGTTCTGTTGCTTTGGAATAGTTTGGAGGAATCAGTTGCTCCAGATTTGCCAACACTGTACTTCCCCCTTAAGGGTTATGTAGCCTCCAATTCGATCATTACAACCGATCCCCTTAGCTCTTGAGTAAAACCTGATAAAAGAGAGTTTTTCTACACTGAAGAAGTTGAAACCGAAAGGCAAGAATCCCGCTCTAAATCTCATCACCTGTAACATAAAAAGAAAGTGAAAGTGGTCCAAAATCATGTTCAATATCGTTCGAGATGCGATAACGATTAACATGTACTCGACTAACTAGAATATTCATATGATATATCCGGGTAGGTAGGTGTAATATACATAAGGCAATCGTTCGTGATAATAATAACAGGTTGATAAGGGATAGTTTCAACCCACTATCTCATATGGGGATTTTGGTGTGATAATAAATAAAGACAATAGTTCGTGTGTATAATAACAGTGTGAGATCGATAGTTTCACCGTCACAGTTTCACCCACGATCTCATATGGTGTGATAATAAATAAAGACAATAGTTCGTGAGTATAATAACAGTGTGAGATCAATAGTTTCACCGTCATAGTTTCACCCACGATCTAATATGGGAATAATCTTTCGTCGGGGGGAAATACAAGGTGCATACTCATTCCTCCAAGTCGTGACACACAAAGAGCTGCCTTGCCTTGACCTGGCCCAACAGAATGTATTTATATGCAGTTCTCGCGTTCTTAGGTTCTAAAATATACATACAGCCATTGTGAGGTAATTTGTTTCTGAGCACCGACTGGACTATACTAACTAGATAGCCCTCTGTATGTCGACTACTTTATAGGGTCGTAAACGGTACACATAGATTCGTATCACCTTCTGACTTATCACAACAATAACAACATTAGTAACGATACGAGGATTGTCAAATTATGTGATATAGCAAAGTGTAGAGTGCTTAACCATACAATTAATTTTTCTTAAGTACAATTGTGTGGTTTTCTTCCTTTAATTATGCATGTGACTATAGGTTTGCATGTAATATTTTTGCACATTAGTCTTTTTTTTCTCCCATTGTTACATGCAGCTATGAGTTACTGAAGGATGATAGTGGCAGAAAGGGTCGAAACCTATGTTGTGACTGTATACATCAACAAAGCAACATTAGCTCACTACATGACAGTACACACAGGCGTGGGGGGAGGAGAGGGGCGTGGGGGGAGGAGGGGGGCGTGGGGAGGGGGGTCTCAAAGGTATGTTGTGCTCGTCCCCGTCACGTACTACAATTAAATAATCCCCACAAGGTCAAGAGAACAGGAAGTGTAAAGAACAAAGCTGAGGGAAATACTAAGAAGAAGCCAACCTACCCAAGACACGTCATTGTAATGGAGGAGGGGGGGCTTCCTTCCTCGTGATCACACACACACACACACACACACACACACACACACACACACACACATACACACACACACACACACACACACACACACACACACACACACACACACACACACACACACACACACACACACACACACACACACACACACACACACACACACACACACACACACACACACACACACACACACACACACACACACACACACACACACACACACACACACACACAACAGACACACACACACACACACACACACACAAACAGACACACACACACACACACACACAAACACAGACACACACGCACACACACAAACACAGACACACACGCACACACACATACACACACACAACACACACACACAAACACAGACACACACGCACACACACACAAACACAGACACACACGCGCACACACACACACACACACAACTTTATACACAAGGCATTTCACCTTCGAGAAAATAATTCATTCACATAAATCATCGTAAAAGTAAAAGCTCTATCACAACTCACTGTTTGAACACGAAATTTTTCATCCACGAGTGATTTTTTTCACAGATAATTTAATACACAAGTCATCTTATTCTTAAGAGTTTCATTCGCTAATATCTTCATTCACAGTATACATAATAATTGCTGTAGAAGAAAATTAGGATGCAAGAATTTTCACCGGCAAGGAAATAAAACAATAAAAACAAATCAACATAATTACTCAACAAAAAGAACAACGAAGACAAAGTATTAGAAACTTATGGTAGTGAAGGAGAGAAGGAATGAATGGGTGGAAAAGAGATGGGGAAATGGCAATGAAGAGGAATGGGAGGAAAAGAATGAGGATAGGAGTCCATGAAGGAGGGAGGAAGGAAGGAAGGAAGGAAGGAAGGAAGGAAGGAAGGAAGGAAGGAAGGAAGGAAGGAAGGAAGGAAGGAAGGAAGGAAGGAAGGAAGGAAGGAAGGAAGGAAGGAAGGAAGGAAGGAAGGAAGGAAGGAAGGAAGGAAGGAAGGAAGGAAGGAAGGAAGGAAGGAAGGAAGGAAGGAAGGAAGGAAGGAAGGAAGGGAGGGAGGAAGGAAGGAAGAATAGAAGGAAGGAAGGAAGGAAGGGAGTGTCGCCCCCTTCTCTTTCCCGTTACAATTACCAAGGAATCATCGTAAAACAAGAGGATCTAAGTGAGTGCAATAAGCGTGGCGGACATCGATCAAGGAGGTGGTGGAGGAGGCAGTGGAAGAGGTGGATAGGGGGGTGGGTATGGTGGAGGAGGCAGTGGCAGAGGTGGATGGGGGGGTGGGTATGGTGGAGGAGGTAGAGGTGGTGGTAGGAGATGGTGGTGGGTGGACGAGGAGGCAGAGTTGGTGGTAGGATGGGATGGTGGTTGGTGGAAGAGGTAGAGGTGGTGGGTGGGTAGTGGGGGAATGGTGGGGGTATGGTGGGTGGGTGGGGGTATGGTGGGTGGGTGGGTTGGTTAGGTGGAGGAGGCAGAGGTGGTGGGTGGGTAGTGGGGGTATGGTGGGTGGTAGTGGTGGTGGGGCAGGAGTAGTGACGGTGGCATTACGACACGTGTGCCATTGCCAGTGCCAGTGTGAGGGCCAAGCCGGTGTGGTGCAGCAAGAGTGACCATCGAGGCTTAAGGACGCCACCAACCGGCATAATAATAAACCTCTTGTCTTCCTGTATCGCCTCTTCAGCCTCGTCATTGGAGAAGATTATCATATCTGTGAGAAAATCAAGACGTCAGAAACAGTCTTGTGCCTAGACACTAGTGGTTAACCTGGACTTATTTTACACACACACACACACACACACACACACGTGGTGGACATCTGTGTAGAATCTCAATTTATCTTCCTATGCACAAACACGTAATTATACAGTTAGCATAATACACTCACACCTGTTTAATACTTACCCACTCTTAATTAAGCACCAAAATATACTCTCTTATACACGCGTTGTTTATCTGGACTTCTCACTTATCCAAACATACACACAGTGATTTTTTTTACAAACTAATTCCTTATGTGTCGAAAGGTGACCTTCCGTGGTCACTTCAGTGCCTTTGAAACTGAATAACTTATTTGTATCGATCCAAGTCTTCTCATGCCCAGGTATATTGTTAAAGATATTTGTGTAAAAAGTGTGTGCTTAAGTAATAGTGTATTTTTTGTTATATGAGGCCTTGGTAAACACAATAATCAAGAAATTACCACCTACAATGAGAGATAAACACAGAAACTTGATCAGGTTTATCACAGTACTTAAAATTTTGAGATATTTTGTCTCATATAGAAATACAATGTTCAACGAAGTAAGGAAACGCTGAAAAATTAAGTGCTATTTAATCACAATATTTATTTTACAATGTTCGTGACACCTTATTCGATGGTGAAGTACTAAAACATAGAGTAAAATATTACTTGTAACCAACAATTATCTAATGAACTTTAATCAGAATACAAAGAATTATATACCTAATATGATGAGGCATATAAATTCTACCTTGGCAAACACCCGATAACTGTACTCATCACAGGGAAACCCCAAGCCAGCCAAGGTTAAAAGTAGAAAAAAAAAATGAACCACTGTGAATGTGAGCCAGAACTCTACCAAACCTTAAGGGAAAATTGGTGAACTATTGATTCCCCTAAACGACTCCACGAAACATAAGCCCTTTATTACTAGCATTGAGGTCGTCTGTTTCCTGGCGTAGTTTGGATCAATCAGCAGCCCTCCAATTTACCTAAGTCACGAACGATCCCCTTAAGAATGTTACCGAGTCATGAAGCTCAGCACAGAAACCAAGTCCCCTCTTGTCGAACCAAATCCTTAAATATGTAGGTAGACTGTATCAACGCGAGAGGCACCATGGTTCCAATGTGGATTATTAAGGCTATAAAGAGAGGCACAGAACACGCACAGACTACCAACAGAATACACATAGAACACGAACTGAATACGCACAGACTACGAACGGAACACACATAGAACACGAACTGAACACGCACAGACTACCAACAGAATACACATAGAACACGAACTGAACACGCACAGACTACGAACGGAACACACAGAACACGAACAGAACACGCACGACTACGAACGGAACACACATAGAACACGAACTGAACACGCACAGACTACGAACGGAACACACATAGAACACGAACTGAACACGCACAGACTACGAACGGAACACACATAGAACACGAACAGAACACGCACACGCTACGAACGGAAATTGCACAGTACTATCAAAGACAAATCTCGTGTCGTGAAATCTAGTGAAAATATATGGTAGAGGGCTAACCATACTGGGATTTTCATTATGTTTCACAAGTTATTTTAAATCATTATTGGACAAGACAGCGACACGAGTTTTGTCTTTGATAGTACATGCACAGAAAATAATCTAGTCTTAACTCCATCACAGAATTAACACCACTAGTAAACAGACACTAAATTGCATACAGAATTTACAGATGGTACAGTAGACGGCAGTAGGTGGCACAAAAGCAAATACTAATATAATTTATAGAGTTCTTGAGTCTCTCACAGAACACAGACGGAAAATAAGCTAATCTTAACTCTTGTCACAGAATAATAACACCACAAGCAAAACTAATCTTACCTCTTGTCACAGAATAATAACACCACTAGTAATTAGACACTAAAATGCGTACAACAGACGACTTATAATCAAACGATACATAAATATATAAAGTGGCTCAGGGTACGTATTTAAACAGGAAACCTCTTGAAAATATATGAAAGGCAATGACATAACGACCAACAACAACACTGGCTTTCTAAGATGAGCAATCGACGTGGACTTCAGTGAGTGATTGGGTGAGTGAGTGAGAAGAGGCCAAATGAAGGGTGCTCAATCTTCTTCCTCCGTCTCCACTTGACACGGAGCAGCAGTGTGGTGGCTCAAGGCTTCACACATTTTTTAAAAGGTTGGTTGGTATATTATGCGATAGGATAAATAAGAAAACTACATTATTTTATTGATTAGTAGAGGATGGATGGATTACCGTACTGTATATTTCTTATGTATTATTCTATGCTATACAAAAAAAAAAAAAAAAAAACACACACACACACACACACACACACACTGCTTTTGGTAGAGTGGTGCATGCTTTAAAGGACTAAGTTTAGGGTGTCATCATTATACTTTGTGAACATAGGAGGGGCCACCGATTCCTCCAAACTAAGCAAAGAAACAGACGACAGCAACTCAGTAACGATAATAGTCGCCTGTTGCAAGGAATGGTATGAATGAATAGTATGAATGAATAGTATGAAGGAATAGTATGAATGAATAGTATGAAGGAATAGTATGAAGGAATAGTATGAAAGAATAGTATGAAGAAATAGTATGAAGGAATAGTATGAAGGAATAGTATCAACAGGAATAGTATGAAGGAATAGTATGAAGAAATAGTATGAAGGAATAGTATGAAGGAATAGTATGAAGGAATAGTATGAACAGGAATAGTATGAAGAAATAATATGAAGGAATAGTATGAAGGAATAGTATGAAGGAATAGTATGAAGGAATAGTATCAACAGGAATAGTATGAAGGAATAGTATGAAGGAATAGTATGAAGGAATAGTATGAAGAAATAGTATGAAGAAATAGTATGAAGGAATAGTATGAACAGGAATAGTATGAACAGGAATAGTATGAACAGGAATAGTATGAACAGGAATAGTATGAACAGGAATAGTATGAACAGGAATCGGTGGTTGCCTCTCTAGACTTTCCCACCACCATTACACTCCCTTTAATAATGTAGTAGTACAAATGACCCCCTAGTCAACCCTTTGCCGCACTGAGGAAGCTAATTACCGTCACATTAATTAGGCATGAGGTAGTACAGATGGTAGAGAGATAAGACGAGGCTAGGACAAGGTCACAACACATACCCTAATTATCCCAACCCTTCCCTTGCATACATACATACATACATACATTCAGGATGGGTAGTATGCAGGGAAGGACAGACATGCATGGGTGAAGCAAAGGCAATTTATTATCTGCATGTCTCTCGTTTTAGCACATACAGAAATACATACATACATACTTACTTACTGTATTTTTTGTCTCTCGTTTTAGCACATACAGAAATACATACATACATGCATACCTACTGTATTTATTGTCTCTCGTTTTGGCACATACAGAAATACATACATACATGCATACCTACTGTATTTTTTATCTCTCGTCTTGGTACATAAAGAAATACATACATACATACATGCATACCTACTGTATTTTTTGTCTCTCGTCTTAGCACATACAGAAATACATACATACATACTTACTGTACTTTGTGTCTCTCGATAAAAAAAATAATAGACGACTGTATGCATGAATAAATGAATAATCTTTTACCTCCCTACTTTCCCGCCCCCTTCCTCTCTCTCTCTCTCTCTCTCTCTCTCTCTCTCTCTCTCTCTCTCAATGCCAGGACTCCACTTATAACACACTGACGTCACAAGGTTCAATTTCACGTGTTGTTATTCGGCATTCAATAAGATTATGGTATTACAGCATGACATACTGTACATACATACACTCACTCACTCACTCACTCACTCGCTTTTACTCGCTCATTCACTCACTGACACTTGTGGAAGAACAATTACACTCCTCACTCACTCTCCCACTCACTCACTCGCTCACTGATACGTGGGGATGAACAATTACACCCTTCACTCACTCTCCCACTCACTCACTCACTTATGCACTCGCCTACTCACTCACTGACACATGGGGAAGAACAACTACACCCTTCACTCACTCTCCCACTCACTCACTCACTCACTCACCAAAGACGAGATGGCCACTCATTGCCTCTTGAACGAGTGTGTACAGTTGAGAACATATGAAATAGACACACCTGAAATGAGCATAATATATATAGTGTAGGATGAGACGTTGTATGTGTGTGTGTGTGTGTGTGTGTGTGTGTATGTATGTGTGTGTGTGTGTGTGTGTGTGTGTAGAGGCGATGCGCATCTACTTCTATGCTTATTAATTAATGAACCCCATTTGAAGTATGTGTCTTGTTTCATACATCCGCAACTGTACACTCGCAATCCAAAATATGTATCCAGGTTTGCTTCGAATAGCCTGATCGAGTATCAAGCGAGTTCAGGCAAATATAAAACAGGATAAGCGTTGTAATTGGTTCACTAGTATGTCAAATGATTCGAAACTTCAACAAGACCTGGATACATATTTTGGATTGCGAGTGTACAAACAATACCAATCCATAATAATAACAATAATTAGACACCCTGGACCCTATAGCCAGAAATACCACATCAAATTATAATCTAACATGTATTTATTGGAATTCCTTCGTCGTCTCTTCGTCTCTCATTATCATCAGGACAAGGAATACATTACGTACAGTCACGGTCAAAAGTCCTACATCGGGTGAAAGAGACCAACAACAACAATAATAACAACAACAACAACAGGTCTAGTTTCGCCTCACCATTTTTCAGGGCTGTATGATTCGAAGGTGTGTTGCAGGACTTTTGACGGTGACTGTACAACCCCTGTCACAGGTTTTTCCCCGAACACTATTAATTAGGGTGGGGGGTGGGGGGGTGAGGGATGGGGGGTTGGGGGTGAGGGATGGGGGGGTTGGGGGGTGAGGGATGGGGGTGGGGGGTGAGGGATGGGGGGTTGGGGATGAGGGATGGGGGGTGGGGGATGAGGGATGGGGGGTGGGGGGTGAGGGATGGGGGGTGGGGGGTGAGGGATGGGGGTTCTTGTTGTTGTGGAAAGGTCATTAAACTTGTAGTAATAATATGTCAAAAACACTTCTATGGCCCTTGTTGCATTCAATTTTCACTCCTTCGTTAATTGATAATATTAAGATTTGCAATAATTTACACTCCTTTGTTAATTAAGAATTGCAATAATTTACACCTCTTCGTTAATTAAGAGTTGCAATTTACACCCCTTCATTAAGAGTTGCAATTTACACCCCTTCGTTAAGAGTCTAATTCTCACCCTTTCATCAAGAGTTCAAAGAAATACACTCCCCTTCGATACAAATCTTGTTGCATTCAAACTACACCCCTTCATAACAAGATCAACTCTTTGTTTGTTTTGGTGTGACAGAAGGAGTAGTGACCAATTGCCAAGAAAACAAAAACTATTAATAATAATTATGCACCGACTTACTCATCCACACTCACCACCACCACCACCACCATCAACTTAAAGATACAACTGAAAGAGTGTCAAAGGTATAAAAGTATTGTAGTGTCAGTGGTAAAAATATCGTAGAGTGTCAAAGGTAAAAGTATTATAGAGTCTCAGAGATAGAAAAAGGTATCGTCGAGTGTTAAAAGTAGAAGTATCGTAGGGTGTCAAAAGTAGAAGTATCGTAGAGTGTCAAAGGTAAAAGTATCGTAGAGTATTAAAGGTAAAAGTATCGTAGAGTGTTTAAGACATTACATGAATCTCAACATTGGATCAACAGAGAAATAAATGCGACGAGACAAGACAACGACGACTGAGAAAATAATCAAAACAGTTACCATGCTTACCTCTCCATCATATTCCCTGCTATGTGATTTACTGTAAGCCAAGTCTAACTAATGCTCAACCAGTTCCAATTCTTACTTGCCTATCATATTCCCTGCTATGTGATTTACTGTAAGCCAAGTCTAACTAATACTCAACCAGTTCCAATTCTTACTTGCCTATCATATTCCCTGCTATGTGATTTACTGTAAGCCAATTCTAACTAATACTCAACCAGTTCCATTCTTATCCGCTTATCATAATATTACCTGTACCTTACAATGTGATAATATCCTGTATGCTGAGTTTCTTTCTTATGCTCAAATTGTTCCATTCATATCTGGTTATAATATTCCCTGCCATGTTATATACTGTAAGTCGAGTCTCTCCTTATACTCTCCTTATTCCTTCGTTCTTCCCTGCCTGTGCACCACTTTGTCCTCGGGAGCAAAGTGTTCTCTAACCTCTGAATCCCATTACCTGCACGACACCGCTGTATAGGAGGAGGGGAAGAAGGAGGAGGAGGAGGAGGAGGAGGAGGAGAGGGAAGGAGGAGGAGGAGGAGGAGGGGAAGGAGGAGGAGGAGGAGGAGGAGGAGGGGAAGGAGGAGGAGGAGGGGAAGAAGGAGGAGGAGGAGGGGAAGAAGGAGGAGGAGGAGGGGAAGAAGGAGGAGGAGGAGGGGAAGAAGGAGGAGGAGGAGGGGAAGAAGGAGGAGGAGGAGGAGGGGAAGAAGGAGGAGGAGGAGGGGAAGAAGGAGGAGGAGTAGGAGGAGGAAGAAGGGGAAGGGGGTAAGAGGAGGAGGAGGAAAGGGTAAGAGGAGGAAGAGGAATGGGTAAAAGGAGGAAGAGGAATGGGTAAAGGGAGGAGGAGGAGGAGGAGGATGAAGGGGGATAAGAGGAGAATGAGGAGGAGGAAGTAATGGTGGTGGTGGTGGTGGTGGAAGAAGAAGAGGAAGGAGTTGTTGAGGGAGAGGAGGAGAGGTCAAAGGAAAGAGAAGGGGAGGTGCAGGAGAAAAATAAAGGAGTGGCTAATAGGTGAGTTGAGGTGAAAGTCATGGAAATAAAAAGGGAAAGGGAAGGGAAGGAGAAGGGGGCGACACTCCCTTCCTTCCTTCCTTTCTTCTTTCCTTCATGGACTCCTATCCTCATTCTTTTCCTCCCATTCCTTCATCTTCATCGTCATTTCCCATCTCTATTCCATATACCCATTCCTTCCTTCTCTCCCTCCCACCCATAATATTTTCCATCGTCCACATTCTCTCCCTTTCTATTTAATTCTTTCCTTCGAGTAACACCGCCATAGCCTCAAGGACAAGGACACGAACACGCACACCCACACGCACAACCACTATCTGTCACCCTAATAAGAATTTAAGAGAAAGAAAATGCAAATATGGCAAAAAAAAATTCACTCGCAATCTTCATGCTATCTCTGTATACGAAAATAGAAAGGATGATCATTGAGACTATTTTCATGAGAGAGAGGCGTGTTCGGAGTGTCAGGAATATCACTACACCGCCAGCCATAAGAATACCGGTAGTGGTTTTGTTTCTTATTGCTAGACTTGTGAAACTGTCCCTGCTGCTGCTGCTTCGACTTATAATCTGTTGGTATGTATGTGCCAGAGGTGCTGTGGGGGTCATCTGTTTTCTGTTGGTTGGAGGCTACAGATTCCTCAAAACTATATAGTCGATGAAAATTAATACATTGGGACTTCTGTGTACGAGTATTGGATCTGTCTTGTAGCGGAGTTTGAAGACATCATTAACCCTTCCATTAGTTGTGAATAGATGACCCCCCCCCCCTTAAAAATGTCAGGGAAAATGCAAGGGTGCATGTCAAAGAAATAGAAAAAAAAAAAGAGAAATAGAGAGTGTGGTGATTGAGTATCTATAAAACACACTCACACACACACACACACACACACACACACACACACACACACAGAGTAAGGTCATGTATATGACCCAAATTTGAAATTACTCACGGCCTGAATGATTAAGGATAATCACAAGGGAAGAATGTAATAGTACATACCTTTATGTTTTCTGAGAAGTGAATATTATACGGTAGTAATACTGGTAATATAGCATTACGGTATGTGTGTGTGTGTGTGTGTGTGTGTGTGTGTGTTTGTGTGTGTGTGTGTGTGTGTGTGTGTTCGTACGTGCCAGTAAGTCTGTATACACATTTAAATCCATTTTACGCCTCTCATGTAGGAGTGTCTTAAAAATGACACCATAAAGCTACAGCACAGCACTATGGAACACAACACCATCATACTCTCCAATGACCATTTTAATGTAAGTTTATCCAGTTAATAATGTAGTATCTCCTATACAGAGATGACACATAATCTAGCAACTGAGGACCATTTTCAAGAAGGTTCAAAGGCCAGGAGATGACAACTTGTACCGCAACTCAATAGACACTACAGAAAACCAATGTGTAGCCATAAACATTAGACTGCTTTTGGATTTATACAGTCGTGGTCAATAATAATCATCCAAATATTGGTATCTCAAACAATTTGCTGTTTAATGTTTTCACGTTCACATTATGATGATATTGTTTTAAGTAGGTCGTAGCTGCTTGTAATAATTTAAAGGATGGTACTAAACCTATTTATTGGAACGTTTATCCGCTAAGGAATAGAGGGAAGCTGTCAACTCTTGTGTGAGTTACCCCAATATCGATGATAATTAATTTTTAACCACGACTGTACATTCCACTCTAGATACCTACTGTACACAATGCCAAGCTCGTGTTTGTCGTCGGATACACTCGGATTAGTTGACATTAGTGCTAGCCCTTCTCACGCGAAGTTGTTAATCTATTCATTGCCTGACTGTCTGACGCCTTGCCATGAACTTTGGGGGGTGCGGGAATAGGGGGACAGGCTTGGGGGGTGCGGGAATAGGGGGACAGGCTTGGGGTGGGTAGAAAGCCTGTCCCCTATTCCCGCACCCCCCTAACCTTCCCCCCCAAGCCTGTCCCCCTACTTCCACACACCCCAAAACCCCCCCAAACCTGTCCCCTACTACCGCACCCCCCATATTCCCCACACCCCCTTAAGGGACCCTATGTTGTAGTAAGAAAATAGGAAGTAGATGAGTCCTTCAAATATTGCCACGAAATACCACCTATATGGAAGGAGCTTGTTTCGTGGCATGGTCAGAAGGAATCAGAAGCCTCCAATTTTCACACATGATCACAGGGGCCTCAAGGGGATTTTCATTTGTTGGCGAATTGAAAGGTCTCTGATTCCTCCAAACTATGCCAGAGAACAGCAGATCCCCTATTAGTACCATTGAGGGCGTCTGTTTTTTTGTATATATAGTTAGGAGGAATCAGTAGCCTTCTAATTTACCAACAAGAGCTCCGGACTGAAAGGACGGACGGGAACACATCCAGACAGAAAGATTGAGAGTTGGATGTTATAGTAAAGAACAAACAAACAAACAAATTAATAGATAGACAGATGGAAGCTTACACACACACACACACACACACACTCAGAGAGAGAGAGAGAGAGAGAGAGAGAGAGAGAGAGAGAGAGAGAGAGAGAGAGAGAACAACAACAAGGTGTACCCATTTAACACGACAGTCCATAATTATCTCTTTGTACGTGTGCTAAAGATACGTTTAAGGAGTCCATTGTGTGTGTAACCATGACACTGAATACATTATTGACTTGGGTAGTGGAAGGACAAGAAGGAGGAGGAAGGAGGGGTGGAAGGAGGAGCAGGAAGAAGGAGGAGGATAAAGATGAGCAGGAGGATGAGGAGGGAGAGCAAGGGAGAGGAGGATGAAGAGGAGGAACAGAGGAGGAGGAGGAGGGAGAGGAGGATGAAGAGGAGGAACAGAGGAGGAGGAGGGAGGGAGGGGAAGAAGGAAGAGGTAGAAGGAATGCACAGAAAAATATAAAGGAATGCAAAGGAAGTCAAACAGGAGGGAACAGGAGGAGGAGGAGGAGGAGGAGGAAAATGGTGGAAGAGGAGGAAGAGGAGAAGGAGGAAGACGAAGGAGAGAAGGAAGATGTCATATTTAGGATACTCTGCTACTGTGAATAGGATATCGAACGTAAGCATATACAGAATTAAGCATTACAGAATTAAGGGGGAAGTACGGTATTGGTAAATCTGGAGTTACTAATTCCTCTAAACTATTCCTCCAAGCAACAACAGGCCATCATTATTTTTGTTAAGGGGGTGTGGGTGTAGGGGACAGGCTTGGGGGGGGGGGGCTGGGGGGATGCGGGAATAGGGGGACAGACTTGGGGTGGGTAGAAAGCCTGTCTCCTACTCCCGCACCCCCCCTAACCCCCCCCCCTAACCCCCCCCCAAGCCTGCCCCTCTACTCCCGCACCCCCCAAACCCCCCCGCACCCCCCTAAATCCCCCCAAGCCTGTCCCTCTACTCCCGCACCCCCCAAACCCCCTGCACCCCTCTAAATCCCCCCAAGCCTGTCCCCCTATTACCGCACCCCCTTAATCTGGACCTGTTTCCTGGCAGTTTCGAGGATCCAAGGCTCTCCAATATACCACAAGTTTACATTATCCCCTTAAGAAGAAATTATTGGTAGACTTTACTAGTGCACACCACCCACACAAACAATATTAATTTCCTCAGTAGTAATAATTATCGAAAAAAAAAAAAAAAAAAAATATCAACACCACCATGACGACCCGGAGAAACTTAATTAAATCAAGAAACCTATAATGGACTAGTAAGGAATAATGGTGGCATGTTGCTTAGAATAGTTTGAATGAATCAGTTGGTTCAAATATACCCCTACATTAATCTTATAAAAAAAAAAAAAAAAATGATAAAAAAAAAAAAAAAAAAAAAATAATAATAATAATAAAATGCTGACCTGTTACTTGGAATAGTTTGGGTGAATCAGTTGGTCCAAATTTATCAACAATGTACAAACTCCTTAATTAATGTCACGAAAATATAAATGCTGGCCTGTTGCTTAGAATAGTTTGCATGCATCAGTGGGTCTAGATTTCGCAACACTGAACTAACCCCACTTTTTTTAATGTCACGAAAAATTCTCATCACTGAAGCCATGCGGGGTGAATCGATCCCTTTTTTTTTATTCATAGCTGAGGTATATAGTTAACTAAGGGAAGATTCTCTTTTTGGTGAATTTGGAAGGTCTCTGATTCCTCCAAACTATGCCACGAAATAGATGCCCCTTTTAGTACTATAGAGGGTGTTTGTTTTCTGGCACAGTTAGGAGGAATCAGTAGCCTTCCAATACACCAATAAAAGAATCTCCCCTTAAGGTGGTAATTCTTTTTTTGTTATACATTGGAGTGCCTTGATTCCTCCAAAGTATGCTAGGAAACAGGACCAGAGGGGCAAAAATAATGGTGTTGTTCTGTTGCTTGGAATAGTTTGGAGGATTCAGCAGTTGCTCCAGATTTACCAACACCAAACTTCCCTCTCAAATAAATAGTGCTCCCTGTCTCGTTCCAGTGTCACTCTCTATGCATAATCTACATGGATTTTTAATAGCGTTTGTGTGTGAGGAGTAAAGTGTGGAAAAATGGGGGTGAATGGGATGTGGGAGAAAGAGGGGTGGAAGAGGAAGATGGGGGGGGGGGAGGGGAAGATGGGGGGGGAGGGGGGAAGATGGGAGAGGAGGAGGGGAAGATGGGAGAGGAGGAGGGGAAGATGGGAGAGGAGGAGATATGTGGAAAGTAGGAGGGAGTGGAAAAGAAGGAGGGAGGGAATGGGAGAGAAGGAGGGAGAAAGTGTGAGAGATGTGGGAAGGAATGGGAGAGAAGGAGGGAGTGAGTGGAAGAGAAGGAGGGAGGGAATGGGAGAAAAGGAGGGAGGAGAGGAGAGAGGTGGGAGGGAATGGGAAAAGTAGAAGAGGTGCGGTAAAGGAGTGGTGAAGGAGATATGGGGAGAGGTGGAGGGAAATGGGAGAAGAGAAAGAAAGTGGGTGAAGTGGAAGGGAAGGAAGGGAAGGATAAGAGGAAGCTAAAGAAGGAAAAGTGTAAATGAGAGGGAAGATGAAAATGAAAGAGAGAGAAAAGAGGAAGGAAGAGAAGGGATCAGAGGCGTGAAAAAATTTACCCCCAACCCACACACACACACACACACACACACACACACACACACACACACACACACACAGTTCCATAAGCAAATATAATATCACTGAGACAAACACATACTCAGACTACCCTACCATTTACAGACATACCAATCTAACCGTGCAGAAAGGTAGGGTAGGGTAGGGTTAGGTGGGGTAGGATGGGGTGGGATAGGAGAGGGGAATAGGAAGTTGATGGGACATGCATGGTTGAAAGGTGGTATTATTAGGGGGGGGAGGTGGAGTTAGAAGTAGGAAGGGTGAGGGAGTGGGGAGGGGGTTATGTGGGGTGAGGGAGGGGGGTTTATGTGGGGTGAGGGAGGGGAAGGGGGGGTTATGTGGGGTGAGGGAGGGGGGGTTTATGTGGGGTGAGGGAGGGGAGGGGGGTTATGTGGGGTGAGGGAGGGGAGGGGGGGTTATGTGGGGTGAGGGAGGGGAGGGGGGGTTATGTGGAGTGAGGGAGGGGAGGGGGGGTTTATGTGGGGTGAGGGAGGGGGAAGGACGGAGGTATACATGAGAGTAAGGAATGGTACTGCAGTAGTCATTCCAGCCAGCACGTTCTCATAATAGAGGGAATAAGGCGTGTCAGCTCATTCCTTACATACCAGGGTTGTTCAGTGTTAAGGCAAGGGGGAGGAGGGGGGAAGAGAAAGACGAGAAGGAGAAAGACGAGGAGTATAGGAGGACTTTGAAGAGGAG
>JAWQEG010007250.1:0-17221 GCA_033782935.1 Petrolisthes cinctipes
TTGCTTTGTTTATCATTACCTCTTGCACAATGATTCTTCAGGTGGAGGTAGAGCGCCACAAAACACCTGGGCCCATGTTAATTAATTAGGTAGTTGATTAGTTACGAAATTAGTTAGTTAATTGGCGAATCCCAAAATGTATAAAAGAACAACGTCGTGAAACACCTGGACCTGCTAGTTAGTTATTTATAAAGTTAGTTAGTTAGTTAAATGGTGAGTGGGTGAGTGTGTTAGTTAATTAGTTAGTTCGTTAGTTAGTTAGTTAGTTAGTTATAAAGTTAGTGTAATATATGGTGAGTGAGTTAGTTAGTTAGTTAGTTACGTAATTAGTTAGTTTCTGAGAGAGTTGGATTGTGAAAGAGTTAGTTTATTAGTTAATTAGTTAGTTAGTTTGTTAGTTAGCGATTCCCAAACTATATACAAGGCATTTTCTAACCAGGGTGACTAAGAGAAGAAGATGTTTGGTTTCCGCATTCTCCAAGGTTACTCTTGTGAAGACTCTCTTTAGATGAGGTGGATCTCTCTCTCTCTCTCTCTCTCTCTCTCCTCTCTCTCTCTCTCTCTCTCTCTCTCTCTCTCTCTCTCTCTCTGTGTGTGTGTGTGTGTCGTTCATGCCCCTTCGTAGTTTTTTTTTTAATCCATGTTATTCCTAATTATTTATATATAGTTAGTTCATAATATTTTGACACACACACACACACACACACACAGAGAGAGAGAGAGAGAGAGAGAGAGAGAGAGAGAGAGAGAGAGAGAGAGAGAGAGAGAGCGAGTAATGCATGGACCTCTTATAAACATTTACATTGACAAAACAGAGTACACACACACACACACACACACACACACACACACACACACACACACACACACACACACACACTACCTACCAACATACCAACCAACCCTGGCGGTCATAGGAGGACAGACCTTGTGTTGGTGCCAGCAAAAGCCAAGGTTTACTCACTCAGGGTCTGGTCTGGCTGCTTAGGGTCTAGTCTGGCTAGGTCTGATTGGTCTGGTTTGGTCTGGTGTGGGTCTGGTCTTGTCTGATTGGTCTGGCTTCGTCTGGTCTGGTTTGGCTTGGTGTGGTCTGGCTGGGTATGACTTGGTCTGGTTTGGTCTGGCTTGGTCTGATCTGGTCTAACTTGGTCTGGTTGGTCTGGTCTGGTCTGGCTTTGTCTGATCTGGTCTAACTTGGTCTGGTTGGTCTGGCTAGGAATGGGTTGGTCTGGTCTGGTCTGAATTTGTCTATAACTGTAGGTGGCATTTTTATTTTTATTTGTTTTTATTTTTATTGGGTAAGGTGAGGGAGGACTTAAGGCAAAATTCCACTTAATGTTTCTATCTGTGAAATCATGTCCACTTTCATTCGAGTTGCCAAGGTGTACAAAGATTTGGCAATATTTGTACCTTCAAGTATCAATTTTATTATTATTTTTATTGGATAAGGTGAGGGAGAACTAATGGCAAAATCCCGCATAGTGTTTACATCAGTGAAATAAAAAGAGCGATGAGATAGGTCCACAGTCATGACCAAATTCTCTCCAGTTGCCAAGGTGTACAAAGGTGTGGCAGAATCTGTAGGTGGAGGTCATATTTTTATCTTTTATTGGGCAAGGTGAGGACCAGAGGCAAAATCCCACTTCGTGTCCCCATCTGTAAAATAAGAAGAGTGACTACGGAGGTCCAAAATCATGCCAAGATACTTTATTAATAAGTGCTAAAAGTCGTGTCTCAGTGTTGTCCGAAGATTAAAGTAAGGTTATAGTATACGTTTGGTATGTACTTTGGAGCGCCTTGATTCCTCCAAAGTATGTCTGGGAACAGGACCAGATTGACAAAAAAAAAAAAAAAAAAAAAAAAAAAAAAATAGAGTGACTTGTTGCTTGGAATAGTATGGGGGAAAAATGTGTTCTAGATTTACCAACACTGCATGTACACAACCCCCTTATAATAATGTACCCCGTGGAACATTATAAAATCCCCATGACTCACGCAGGATTATACCAGAAATTTTGTCCGTCATATTATTATTCCTTTCACGATATTTCACGACATGATTATTGGCGCTGACTATACAAAGATGCTGCAGTAGTATTTTAGGAGAAGCAGCCTCAATTTGGGCCATGATTCCTCTCTCTCTCTCTCTCTCTCTCTCTCTCTCTCTCTCTCTCTCTCTCTCTCTCTCTCTCTCTCTCTCTCTCCTGGTTGGTTGGTTGGTGGTTGCATGGTTTGTTTGTTGATGTGGGTGATGATTGGACGCTCTCCACTGTTGACCTTCCTTCCCTTCCTTCCCTTCCTTTCCTCTCGCCTCAACTTCATCGCGTCTATATTCGTTTCCTTGGTTCTTCTTTGGCTGATAACACCACCTCTCACCTTCCCATCCTCTGCATCTTCCTTTCTATATTATATGAGATTTTTTTAGTTACTGCAGAATCAACGTCCACTCCACCACCACCACCACCACGATTACCACTACCACTTCTCTTTCACCATCACCACCACTACCATCTACACTACCACTTCTCTTCTACCACCACCACCACCATCACTACTTTCACTACCATCAACACTACCAAATTTCTTCCACCACTATCACTAACATCACAACCACTACCACTTCTTTCTCCCCACATAGCCGACCCCCTCAAAATTCTCCTCGTCACTACCTTCATTACCATCGCTTCTCTTCCACAACCGACCCCCTCCTTATATTCATCTTCTCCACCACTACTGCTTCTCTTCCACTTCTCTTCCCCTCTTAATTTATTCATCACTTCCTCCGGCTTTCTTTCCCCCACTTCCACCCTCTCTTCCCATCTCCAAATACCACCTCTTCCTTCCTCCACAACTACCACCACCTACACTTCCTGCTTCCACCACCACTTCCTTCCTCCATCACTAAGTTTTCCCTTCCACTACCTATCAGTTCCTTCTCCCTCCTTCACATCCTTTCTCCTTTACTCCCTTTTCCCTCCTTCAATCCTTGCCCTATTCACACCCTTTTCCACATTTAATTCTTTTTTCCTCCTTCAATCCACTCTCCCTCTTTCCTTCACTCATTTCCCTCTTCACGTCCTTTCGATTACTTCACTCCTTCCCCCTCCTTCACTCCCTTCTTCACCCCTTTCCTCTTCGCATCCTTCTCCATCCTTCACTTTCCTTCTCCCCTTTTCTTTCTCCCCTTCCCCAAGCCACTGAGGGTCGACACCAAGCCTTACAGATGCCTGGGTAAGAACCTTCAGTGAGCCGGGTGGTGGTCTGATGTAAACACGAGGAAGAACGATGCCAATTTTGCGGTATTTTTACGGTGCCTTGAAACAGTTTCCAATATACGTGAGAACTTTCAATTAAGGGGAGATGTGAATTAATGTGTGGAGGAGAACTAAAGAATCAAACTTTCGATAAATAAATGTGAAGGTGTACTAAGGGTTCAGACTTCAAATATATAAATGTTAGAACTTTGTAGAGGAGATGTGAATGTATACAATAAGTGTGAGTGAGGACTAAGGGTTGAATTAAAGAGCACTCACCAACATGGAAACTTTACAGCATCGTCAGTCAGTCAGTAGGTCAGTCAGTCAGTCAATCAGTTAGTAAGTTAGTAGGCCAGTTAGTTGGTTAGTCAGTCAGTTAGTTGGTTAGTCAGTCCTTTAGTTAGTCAGTCAGTTAGTAAATTTTTTTGTTTTGTTTTTATAGCTAGTTAGTTAGTTAATTAATCAGTCGGTCGGTCATTGAGTTAGTTAGTACTGTTATAGGCTAGTGAGTGAGTGAGTGTGAGAGGGCCTCCACCACACACAGCCAGGGTGCAGTAAAGGTCAGGGTCTCAAGTTACGTAAACACAAAGTCCCTCTCAGTTTGCTTGAAGTAGCTGGCTGCCGGCGGTGAAGTAGCTGTAAATTGAAGTGATGGAAATTGCCAACAGGAACCATAATATCAACACAATTTTATCAATCTTAGCAAAACAACTTAAGGGGGTGCGGGAGTAGGGGACAGGCTTGGGGGGGTGGGGGGGTTTGGGGGGTGCGGGAATAGGGGGACAGGCTTGGGGAGGGTAGAAAGCCTGTCCCCTATTCCCGCACCCCCTTAACCCCCCCCAAGCCTGTCCCCTACTCCCGCACCCCCCTAAACCCCCCCAAGCCTGTCCCCCTATTCCCGCATCCCCTTAAGGGATCCAGAGATGTAGTAAAAAATTGGAGGGTAGCGAGTCCTTCAAACATTGCCACGAAACACCACCTACACTGAAGGAGCTTGTTTTGTAGCATAGTCAGGAGGAATCAGAAGCCACCAAGCCTCACACATGATCACAGGGTCCTTAATTAACAACCTAAACCAAATCAACAGAGCATTATCAGCTTTATCAATCTTATCAACCTAATCAACACAACCTAAATAATAACCTTAACTGTATCAACACAACCTTATCAATCTTAGAAAAACAACCTTAATGGATTACTTTAAATGTATCAAAAGAACCTTAATAATAATAATAATAATGATAATAATAACAATAACTTTATCACTCCAGCCTTATCAATAATTATCAACACAATCTTATCAACACAGTGTCATGATCCAAAAATTAATGTTAAATATCTTTCGGTCACCATTTTTCCCATATTAGTGGATCTATATTGTCACCAGTATTCTAAGAGTCGTTGGTTAAGGACTTTTGGCAGTGATAGTAGTACAGTACATACTGGATGAGGGGAGTGAGGGTCAATAGTTGGGTCCTGATTCGAGGCACAACGTGAATCTCTACCAACCTCGCCTTCCTGTCCACCCGAAACACCGTAGGAGTTTGAACATCGGTGGGTAGAGATATTTATATTGTGTTTAGGACCAGGATTCAGAATTTCAGGACAGAATTACACCATTTCACACAACAGTTCAGACAGGTCAACGGAAATAAAAGTAGTTTCACATATAATTTTGACAGTTTGTTCCATACTTTGACATTCCCCTGTAAAGAAGTGCGTTGTGGCCCTGTCATTCAGTATGTGGTTTGTCTCTCGGGTCTGAGGTATGTCAAATGAGTAGCCTATGTAACAATGTCCCATCCAGTACAGTACCGGTATGTGAAATGATGTACTGATGATCCTAACTAACCAAAAAAAGGGTCGTTCCTTCAGCAGACCACAATAGACTGAATTCCCTGTTGTTCGAACGACAAAAACACAGTTCGCCATCTATCCTCTGTTGTTTAGTCGTACGAGCCATAGGTGATTCAGTTTTATTATATAGTGGCTGGCTGGCTGAGGGAACGAACTTTTGTGTACCTGTGTACCATAGAAGTTTAGTACAGTACATTAGTAACATTACCTCGTGTTGGACGCACACACACACACACACACACACACACTCCTTAGCACTGCTCCGTACCGCCCCTTCTGGTAAGTTTAAACAGAGCATCAACACGTTTGTTTATGTTATTGGTGGACCCTCTCAGCTCCCCCTCCTCAAGAGTGTACCGTATAGCATTACTCTAGAGGACGATCCCTTGTAGTGGGAGAAGGAAAGAAGGAAGGCTATACAGGGAGAAGAATAGAAGGGTAAGCAGGCAAGGCCACACCACCAGACCTTGCACCACGAGGGAGAAAGGATGGAATTTGTAGGGGACAGAAAGCTCTACTAGCCCAGAAACATATTGTATTCCAAAAGTGAAGAAAATAGAGAGACGGAATGAGAAGGAAAGGAGGGACAATAGTATGTGTGTGTTTGTGCGTGTGTATGTGTGTTTGTTTGTGTGCTTACTGGTGTGTCTGCGAGTGTGTCTGTCTGCCTGTATGTATGTTTGTTTGTTTGTGTGTCTGCGTGCCTCGGTCGTGTGTCCAGTGCCAGCTGAACATTAACAAAAAATCCAAATCACAAACAAAATACAACTAGCTAGTGTCAGCGTGTGGTGTGTGTTGTAGTGGTGTGTGTGGCCTCGACTCGTTTGTATACAGCTATGGTACCGTAACGTTGTACAGTCTACTTCTATAGTTACTTATGTCGGCGGCCCCCCCCCCCCCCCCCCCACACACACAGCCCCTCTGGTTGTGTTAATTATGATGGAGATGGTGAATTGAGAGAGAATATTGTTGTTGTGAGTGGGACCTGATGGTAATGTTTTGATAATTATTGTAATGGTGAAAAATTGGGGAGAGAAAAAATGAATGTTGTGGTGAGTGGGACGTGTTTGTAATGTTTTGTGGTAATTATGTTTGTGATGGTGAAGTGAGGAGAGAATGTTGTTGTTGTTGTAGTGAATGAAACGTGATGAGAATGTTGTTGTTGTGGTGAATGAAACTTGATGAGAATGTTGTTGTAGTGAATGAAACGTGGTGAGAATGTTGTTGTGGTGAATGAAACGTGATGAGAATGTTGTTGTTGTTGTGAATGAAACGTGATGAGAATGTTGTTGTTGTGGTGAATGAAACGTGATGAGAATGTTGTGGTGGTGAATGAAACTTGATGAGAATGTTGTTGTAGTGAATGAAACGTGGTGAGAATGTTGTTGTTGTGGTGAATGAAACGTGATGAGAATGTTGTTGTAGTGAATGAAACGTGAAGGGAATGTTGTTGTTGTAGTGAATGAAACGTGATGAGAATGTTGTTGTTGTGGTGAATGAAACGTGGTGAGAATGTTGTTGTGGTGAATGAAACGTGATGAGAATGTTGTTGTTGTGGTGAATGAAACGTGGTGATAATGTTGTTGTTGTGGTGAATGAAACGTGATGAGAATGTTGTTGTGAATGAAACGTGATGAGAATGTTGTAGTGAAAGAAACGTGATGAGAATGTTGTTGTTGTAGTGAATGAAACGTGATGAGTTCTTTTGGTTGACTGTAAACATGAAAATATATGACTGGGAGAAGAAGAAAAAAACCCAGTCAGATGGTGAAATTGATAAGGAGAGATTATTGTTGTCGAATGTAAGACGTGATTGCTTCTTCTGGTTGACTGTGAACATGAAAATAATATCACACTGGCAGAAGAAACAGTCACGTCCCACTCAAGACAACATTATCCTCACATTTTACCATCATAACAAAGAGGAGATAGAACTTTAGACCGCAACTGTTCGTACGTCATGCCGTCTCCCTTATTCCCTCCTTCCCTCCCTCGCTCCCTGTAGGTTGGAGGACGTTGGTAGCAGTTAGTAGATTGGACAGAGGAAGAAGGAAGACGTGCTAGTGTGCTAAATGCCAGCTTTAGAATCATGACAAGATTGGTATATTAATGACACGTGGAGGTGAATGAGTCAGTGGAAGGGTGTGTGTGTGTGTGTGTGTGTGTGTGTGTCAGGTGTGTGTGTGTGTCAGGTGTGTGTGTGTGTGTGTGTCAGTCACGGGGGACGGTCAGAGGTAAGGTTCAACACACACACACACACACACACACGGGGAACGACCAGAGGTAAGGTTCAACACACACACACACACACACACACACTTGATAACCCCACCATTCAGGTTAGCCTTATAACTTGTCACTCTGACGTAACGTGTCTTTTAATAACTAACCTTTGGGGCAGGGTTGACGCAGATGTGAGGCGAGTGTGAGTTGTTTTGGTGGTTCATAAATGTTTTAACCCTTGGCCCATTAAGTTTATGTTTTTGTTTAATTTTTTACCCTCCTTTCTGGCCTCTCATTTTCTCTCCGTCCTGTGCTCCTTTCTCTCCCTTCTATATCTTTCTCTTATTTTCTCTTCCTTCTATGCTCCTTTCACTTCTTTCTCTCCTCTTTCTTACTTCCTTTTTCCACCCCTTTCTTTTCTATTTTTTTTATTCCTAATCTTTCCTCTTTCGTTCTCATCCTATTCACTTTTACAGTATTTCCTTTTCTCCTCTCTTTGTTCTTTATCCTCCCTCTTTCATCCCTACCCCATTCTCTTCCCCACATCACTTTTTTTTACCCTTCCTGTTTTCACCCTCCTCCTTCCCTCCGTTATTTCCTTCCTCCCTCCCCCTCTCATCTTAACCTCCTCACTTCCTCTCCCCATCATCTGCCTACCCCCTCACCTATACTACATACACACACATACATACACACACACATATACATAACCTTCTAGCTAGCGGGTCACACCTCAGCTCACCCCCTTCTGAATTTCTACTTCTGTGAGTCACCTTCCTCTATTCTATACATCCCTATACCTTCCTTTACCACAGTCCACAGTATAGTAATGTTTGATGCTTCTCTAAGTTACCTTCCTTTATCCTATAGCCTATACCTTCCTTCACCACAGTCCATAGTATAGTAATGTTTGATGCTTCTCTGAGACACCTTCCTCTATTCTATACATCCCTACCTTCCTTCACCACAGTCCACAGTATAGTAATGTTTGATGGTTTTCTGAGACACTTTCCTCTATTCTATTTTGGCTACCTTCACTACAGTCCACAGTATAGTAATATTGATGCTTCTCTGAGTCACCGTCATCTATTCTATACATTCCTACCTTCACTACAGTCCATAGTACAGTAGTGTTGATGCTTGCTCTGCCGTTCCTGGAAAGTATAAATGCCAGTAATTACCGCATTGTCGTCCACCCCACCACATACAGACGAGACCATGAGATACGGGTTGTCCTGGGGAAACACGCAATAACTCCGTGTTGTGTTTTGTGTATAGAGTTCTGTGCTGAGTATTAGGGCCTTATTAGGCAAGACTATTCAAGGTGTTGACGTTCGCGTGGTACAGCTACGATGGATGGTTCGGTATTATGTGTGTGTATGTGTAGGTACTAAACTTTTCAATACTACTTTACGTTTCAGTATACATCGTCTGAGGTGTCAAAATATTTCACACGAGAATTGCACTGATAACTTTTTTGACTGTGTGTACTTAAAATTATGAGAAAAGGAAGAGATGACTTTGATCAGAGCATGAGTGCAGGAGAGTGTAGTGTACAGTTCCAATCAGAGTCCTGTGTTGGGTGAATGAAACTGACCCAACTGAGTGAATATTGTAAACCAATATTACAAAGACCAACAGGTGTGGTTTTTGATCATTTTTCTGGGCCGTTTCATTCGAAGGTGTTGCAGGACTATTGTATTTGACTGTACATGGCAACAAGATATAAAGTAACGCACGAGTGGGCGGATTGAGTAAGGAGTATTGGTGATGGGTTGCCAGGAGTGCAGCCTCGTGTGTGTGTGTGTGTGTGTGATGAGAATTAAGTGGGAAGATGGTGTCTGTGAGAGAGACAACGGTACCTATACACAATAACACTTAAGTATGTAGTTCGTAAGGGTAAACTACATAACAGAAACTTCTCTCTCTCTCTCTCTCTCTCTCTCTCTCTCTCTCTCTCTCTATATATATATATATATATATATATATATATATATATATATATATATATATATATATATATATATATATATATATATATATATATATATATATATATATATTAGTTTAGTGTGTAGGGGCGTAGACACCGTTGCAGGGGAGTGGGGCGTTAGGGGGAAGTGTGAGGTGGTAATGTCACGCTTTTGAAGCACAACACACCTTCCTCCCTCTTTCCCTTTCTCCTTCCTTCCGTCCCGTCTTCCATCGGTGACAATAGTAGCGTCTTGAAATCGACTAATGCATCTGGTATATACAAGAACCACTCGACCACTGTTTGTATGTGTGGCCTGGGTGTCAATGTGGTACTGTATGTTGGGTGTCAGTAACTGTGGGACAGAACGACGACACGAATTTTGTCTCTCACTGTACACAACTCAGTATAGCGGGTTTTATATTTATTTCAACGGCTGATGTTGTCAGTAATAATAATAATAATAATAATAATACCGTAATAATAATAATTTTCTATCACAATGAAATCAGACAAGTTGTGATATTTTCCAAGTAGGTACAGTTACAATCAATAGTCTAGCATCAGGTGAATGAAAGTGAACCATTTGAGTGAATCTTATGAACCAACTTTACCGACTCAAAGAAAACAACAGTCATAACTTCACATCATTTTTTTTTTCGAGGCTGTTTCATTCATGGGTGTTGCAGGACTATTGAATGTGACTGTACAGTACATTTAAACACGGGACATGTACAGTTGCCTACACTTTTATCTGGTACAGTCAGCGTTGTTAGTCCGCGTCTCCTGTACCAGTTATAAGTGCTGTCAACTGTACATATACGTCATCATCGGCCGTGAAAATTACTACCGATAAATTGACAACATTGGTCACGTGTTCTTCCTTCATGGGCCACGGGGTGAGGGGCGTGAACCAAACCCACCAAAATCACACCACCCGTGGAATAATAAAACAATATACATGAATGAATGAAGTTAAGTAAGTAACAGTTTTCGTCGTGCTGGTTGGCGAAATAATTTGTTGTTTTGGTGGTTGTTGTATTTGCTGTTATTATATTTGTTGTTGTGGTTGTATTTGTTGTTATTGTTATTATATTTGTTGTTGTGGTTGTATTTGTTGTTATTATATTTGTTGTTGTGGTTGTATTTGTTGTTATTGTTATTATATTTGTTGTTGTGGTTGTATTTGTTGTTATTGTTATATTTTTTTTGTGGTTGTATTTGTTGTTATTGTTATTATATTTGTTGTTGTTGTGGTAAGACTTATATTAGTCCTTGAGTGTTGTACAGAGTTAAACTACGATACTCTATTTGATTGTCGTAGTCAGAATTATTTCCCCCACCACACCTTGTTATGAGGACTTACAAAAGACCTACAAACAGCAACAGACCCTATACCGTAGTGCTCCTTGTAAGACTGTTTGATGTTGCTAAGCTATCTAGTATATACGAAGGTGGGGGAAAGTATAGAAATGAAGACTTTGTGTGTGTGTGTGTGTGTGTGTGTGTGTGTGTGTGTGTGTTTCATGCTTCGTCACTCTACCCAGGCAGCGTGGTGAGAAAGAGACACCTTAAAGGGAGATTATCTTGTTGGTGAATTGGAAGGTCTCTAATGTCTCCAAACTGTGCCGTGAAACAGATCCCTTATTAGTACATACCATTGAGGGCGTCTGTTGTCTGATACAGTTAGTAGGAATCAGTGGCCATCCAATTTACCAATAAGAGAATTTCCCCCTTAGAAAATAATTTATCTTATCATCTTATCTGACCTTTAAAGAGTCCGATGGTATCCTGCGTGACTTGCCGGGGTGAATCTCTTGGTGGTCAGCGAGGCATTTAGTAGGACGGCACTGAAGGGAGGGAGGGAGTGAGTGAGGTTGGGAGGGGCAGGTGGTGAGGTGAAGTGAGGTGAGGTGTGCTGGCTTCACCGTGACATTAACTTAAGGGGTTGGATGAGCAGCTTTTACACTTGGAAAATCTCGACCTGGTGCGGATGATGTGTTCAAACTCGGATTAAATTCCTTTTTATATTTCTTATTTATTATATTTTTATATGGTGTAGTAACTCCTCGCAGTTCTATTCTCGTACAAGATAAAATTTTCAACTACTTGAGCATTTCTGTCTCACTTAAGGGGACATTAGTATTACAGCTGGTAATTCTGGAGCAACTAATTCCTCCAAACTATTCCAGGCAATAGGCCACCATTAGTTTTTTAATCTGGTTTGGTTTCCTGGCATTCTTTAGAGGAATTAAAGCGCTCCAATGTCCTGTTTCCTGGCATGCTTTGGAGGAATCAAGGCGCTTCAATGTACCAAAAATATATTATCCCTTTGAAACACTATGGAATTGTTGACACTTGGGGGGATACGTTCGCCATTATGACTGACTTCTTTAAATTCACCGCTGTCAAAAGTATACGAAACAGCAACATATTGATTAAAGATAGATGATCCGGAAGAGAAAAGTTGCATCCCTTCTTGGCAGAGTTTGTGAGGGAGTAAATGTGTGCCTGTATGTGTCCTTAGCGAACTTGAGTCTCTTGGTTAGTGCTCCAAACATATATAGGCTACAAAACAGTTATATCCCCTACTCACATGTTGAAGTAGTCTGTTTCCTGGCATAGTCTGGACTGGAGAAATCATTAACCCTCCGAGTCACTGACAGCAAAATGACCCCCTAATTACATAGTTCCCAGTACATGTCATATACAAGTGTTGACTGTCGGTATTTATCGAAGCATGAGATGTTAGTTTGGTAGTAAAGATTGCCCAGTCATGCCAATCATCCCTCACGTATGTATTAGTAAGTATGTACAGTCACGCCCAATAGTCCTGTAATACTTCTAAATACAACGACCTCGATGAAAGATACGAAACTGTAGCTCTGTCTCTGTAACATAATTGGTTCATCGAAACTGTAGCTCTGAATCTATGTAGCACACACACACACACACACACACACACAAAATCTAAATGGCTCGCTTTCCTTCGTTCACCCGATGCAAGATTTTTGATGGTGACTCAACACTACCATACACACCACACCACAGCGGGTCTTGTGAATCAAACCAGACGGACGGTGAGTGAGGGGGACTTTATAGTGATGATGGTAAGCAGGAGGCGTCCCATTCCCCTCTACTCCCTTGTGTTCCCCTTCCCTTCCCTTCCCTTCCCTACAGCTCTAAATATAACTCCGAGCTGCACTCCGGTCCTCACCACCACCTCTACCACCACTACTACCATCACTACTACTACTACTACTACTACGACTACTTTACTTTCTACTACTACTACTGCTATTCCTACTACCATCACCACTACCAATCCTACTATTTCTTCTGCTACCACACTACATCCTCACCACCATTCCTGATAAAACATTTTACATACAAACAAACAATCAAGCAAGCAGTGTAACAACATACAGTACATTGTGTAGGTAGTTGGCTGGCTGAGTTAAAGGGAGAAGATAGTGTTGGGAAATCTGGAGCAACTGATTCCTTTAAACTATTCCAAACAACAGGCTACCTTTATAATTATATGTTAACTTGGTACTGTTTCCTGGCAAACTTTGGAGGAATCAAGGAACTCCAATGTACAATACCTAAAGTGTATTCTCCCCTTAAGGAAATCTTGGACTACAGTGTAAAGTACAAACGACATACCGGCGCCAGTGTTACTCCTACCAGTCTGGCTCATTAATAATAAAACTCTTGTAGTGCTGAGGATGTGTGTGTGTGTGTGTGTGTGTGTGACCAGCTCGTGTTGGTGCTGTTTGTGTGTGTGTGTGTGACCAGCTCGGTGGCCTGTGTGTGTGTGTACGTTTTTATTTGGTGTGTGTTTCTGTGAGTAGGTGTTTGTATGGTAGGGGATGTGAGTTGGTGGATTTTCAGTGTGTGTGTTTGTGTAAGTGTGTGTGTGTGTGTGTGTGTGTATGTGTGTGTGTGTACATGACATCAACACCCACCAGAGCCTGTCACTGCCACTTCATAATGACTCCCTCCTTGATACACGCTACATTAATTACATACTTCCTTATCACTCGTTCGTTCGTGTTTTGGGATTTATTTCAGAGTGGAGATGTGGAGATGAGACTCACTTTCTTGCCTGCCTGTGTGTGTGTGTATGTGTATGTGTGTGTGTGTGTTGGTGATGCACAAACCATAACAACGTACTGTGTATATGACGTTGTGTTGTGGTGGTGGTGGTGGTGGTTGGTGACGCCCTCTCTCACTCCAATATCACCATCATCACTTGCACATTATCACCACCCTTCATCCATTACACTCACCACTATCACCACCCTATACACTTACCATTATCATCATCATCATCACTACCACCCTACACTCACCACCACCACCACTCCTCTACGCTCATCACCACCACCATATCATCTTCTTCATCACCTTAACTCTGCACACACTACCACTTCAACTATCACCACCACCACCACCACCACCACCACTGTCACCACCACCACCACCACCACCACAACTTTGCAGAGGGAAAAAAAACACGGTGCTTTTTTTTTTTTTTTTTTTTTTTTTCAACTTTCTGTCATCGGGCCCCCCAAGCCATAACGGGGTATGAAGTGGATACAGTGACCAAGAATTTTCGTAGCTATAGTATTTACCCACATAATCATCCATTCCCCTTTGAGCGTATATACAGAATATGAACTATAGTTAACCCCACCTGGGAATCGAACCCCAGATCACATAAGTATAGTTGTATAGACTTGTATTAAATATGTTGTGTTGTTTTTGCAGGTGTGTGTGTGTTGATGGTTGGTTGTAGGAGTTAGTCAGGCTACCAGGGTAAAGGTAATGTACAGTAATATTGCATTTTTTTAAAGGGATGGTATATTTTTGATACATCGGGAGGTTAATGTTTCTTCGGAACTAACGGGAGGAACTGACAAAATCAACTTGGTGAAGGTAGCATGTTTGTTTCTGGGAATAGTTTGGAGGATGAGAGAGAGAGAGAGAGAGAGAGAGAGAGAGAGAGAGAGAGAGAGAGAGAGAGAGAGAGAGAGAGAGAAGTATAATATGAGAAATAGTGAGACATACATAGAGACAGACAGAGAGATAGAGGGGGGGTGGGGGGCAGTGGTTGTGGTGGTGTGGGGTCGGGGGGGGGGGCAGTCTGGCGCGTGTCGTCATTTTAACCCCATAGGAATGTAACAGGAGGTGGGGGGAAGAGAAGGAGGGAGGGGGGAGGAGGGTAAGGAAGGAAGGAAGGGAGGGGTCAGCATAGTTTACCCTTCCATCTTAACCCTTCTCTCTCACACTCCTCAACCACTCCCTAATATTCCTGTCTCCCTCCCTCCCCTTCCTTTTACCCTTGTCTCTCCATCTCCCTACTCCCTTTTAACCTTGTCTCTTTCCACCTCACCCTCTCCCTCTCTCTTACTCTTGTCTCTCTCCATCTCCCCACTTTCTTATACCCTTGTCTCTCCTCTCCTTCCCTCCCTTCCTTTTACCCTTGTCTCTCTTCTCCCCTCCCCTACCCTTATCACTTTCTCTCCTCACCCCCTCCCCTCATCTCCTCTGCCCCTTACTCTATATCTCTCTCCCTTCCCCCCTTCCCCCTGACTGTCCCTACCCCAGTAATTCCACATGTTAACCTCATAGGAATGTTGGAGGGGGGTAGGTAGGTAGGTAGGTACACATTCTTTACTCTTCCCTCTATCTGTGTCCCTTCCCCAACTTATTCCCCACACAACCCACCTCATTTACCCCACACACACCCAACCTCATTTCCCCCAACACCCCACGTCATTTCCCCCACATTCCTCACTTCATCTTCCCTACATCACCACACATCATTTCCCACCCCACACACCACACCCAACCTCATTCCTACCAACACTCCTCACATAACATCCCCACACAGCATTTCCCCCACACTCACCACACCACACCTTATTTTCCCACCTCAATTTCCTGCTTAGGGTCCTGACGTAATCTCTATGCTATTTATTCCCCATTCTATTTTTTATACCTGGTGATAATGTAATGCAATCCAAGACAAACAACACCAAATATGAATATACAACTATAGGTAAGGTTGGCCACAGGAATTCTTACACAGGCTAATAAATGGAAAGAGAGGACATTATATATTGTGGAAGTATACTGCAATAAATGATCTACCAACGAGTCCCCTTTCCCAATCTTCTGCTCCTCAATCACGTCTACCAATCTGTGTTTTTATCTCCAGTCTTTTTCTTCCCAATCTCTTTCATTCCCAAGACTCTTCCATCCTTTCTAATTTCTTCCTTACCAGCCTAGCTCTTTTTTACCTAACTCTTCCTTCATCTATCACTATCCCAATCTCTTCATTCTTCCCAATAAGATCAGATCGAGCCTTTCCCATTCCCCAATCTTCCTCCTCACTTTCTACCCTCCCCAAATCTCTTCCTCTCCCAACACTACTCCCCTTCATCTATCACTCCTTCAATCCAATCCCTTCCATCTTTCTATCACTCCTTCAATCCAATCCCTTCCATCTTTCTATCACTACTTCAATCCAATCCCTTCCATCTTTCTCTCACTTCTTCAATCCAATCTCTTCCATCTCTCTATCACTCACTCCCTCCCTTCCATCAGACCTCCCCCCCCTCCACCCCCACTCTCACCTCTACTTGTGTGTGACAGTGACTACAATCATAACTCACAATTAGAGAAGGCTGCCAGTAACACACACACACACACACACACACACACACACCAGATGTAACGTTCAGTACATGTTTGTCTACTTTTACTTGTTGTTTTTCGTTCGATTTCTACTCTTATAATCGTCATGTTTATAATTTTTTATTTTTTTATTTAATTCGTCTTTTATTGCTTCATTAATTATTTATTTTTGTTTTGTTGTTTATGTTGTTGTTTTTGTTCTTCTGACAATTATTATTATTATTATTATTTAGATACTCGTTAATATCAGCTATCTCGCCTCCCGAGTGTGTGTGTGTTCTTCCCTCCTCCATCCAACCTACCCCTCTCACTGCCCTCCCACCCCACCCACTCACATTTCTCCTCACCCACTCCTCTCCCACCCTTCTCACTCCCCTCCCACACCACCCACTCACTCCCCTCCCTTCCCCACTCACCATTCTCACTCCCCTCCCTCACCACCCACTCCCTTCCCCTCTCACTCCCCTCACACCCACCCCTCTCTCACTCACCTTCTCTTGTTTGTGGTCAGAGGGAGTTCGTGGCACAGAATTACTTGGCTCATTTTCATCTCACCTGGCCACCACAAGGGAGAGTCTCATCGCTATTTTGATACCACTGTTTATTTGGGCATTATTTGGGGGCGGGGGGGAAGGTGGGAGAGGGTTGGTGACGATTTATATTAGTGGGGTGACATTGAGTGGGTTGGTGTGTGGGGAGAGGGAATGGTTAACTGAGTGGGTTGTCAGAGAGGGAATGAGTTTACTGAGTCAGGTGTCAGAGAGGGTGGATGTCGATCGAGTGGGGTGTCAATGTATGGTGTCGACTGAGTGGGATGTCATAGAGGGAATGGGTTTACTGAGTCGGGTGTCAGAGTGGGTTGGTGTCGATTGAGTGGTGTGTCAAGGTATGGTGTCAGAGCGGGCGGACGGGATGGATGACGACTGAGTATGGTACCAGAGAGGGAATAATAATATAATCAGTAACTTACAGGTTTATTAGCTTGATGAACTGAGGTATTTATATATAAACAAATCATGTTCCTGAGTATATACTGTAGAATATAAAGTAGACAAGTTAAACACACACACACAGAGAGAGAGAGAGAGAGAGAGAGAGAGAGAGAGAGAGAGAGAGAATACTTAGATGAAGGCAGATGTTTAGCGAGAAATAAAGGAGTGAGGAGGGGTACCATATGGTCGGTGTGGGAGGAGGAGAGGAGGAGAGG
>JAWQEG010007251.1:0-5000 GCA_033782935.1 Petrolisthes cinctipes
TTACCCCTGCTTTTCTTCCTTCCCTCTCCCATTTCTTTCATTCTCATACTTCTTACCCTCGCTTTCTTTCCTCCTCTTCTCTCATTCCTTCCCTATCCTCTTTATACCCTTGTTTCCTTCCTCTAAACCTTTCCCCTTTTCTCTCTTCCCTTCTTCCTACTCTCCAAATTCCGTTCTTTCTTCTTCTTCTCCTCTCCCTCACCCAATTTCCTCTATTCCCTCCTCCCTTACCTCCTCCCTCGCTTTCTCCCTCATTCGTTCCTTTCTCCTTCCTTCCTTCTTCTCCCTCACACCTAATTCATTTGCATCTTCAGAAAATTGATACACCGACATTCTCCACTTGGCACACACCCCTGGACAAACTTTCAGCTTCCAGGTTGAATAGGGAAGGACTGTGTGTGTGTGTGTGTGTGTGTGAGAGTCAGGTGTGTGTTGTGAGTCAGGTGTGTGTGTGTGTGTGTGTTGTGTGTGTGTGTGTGTGTGTGTGTGTGTGTGTGTGTGTGTGTGTGTGTGTGTGTGTGTGTGTGTGTGTGTGGTGTGTGTGTGTCAGGTGTGTGTGTTTGTGTGTGTGTCAGGTGTGTGTGTTTGTGTGTGTGTGTGAGTCAGGGTGTGTGTGTTTTGTGTGTGTGTGTGTGTGTCAGGTTTGGATGTATGTGTGTGTGGAAATGGTGTAGTGAGTATCATATCTCCAGCATATAATATCATCACGTAATTGAAGCATATCCCGTAGTTCACACATCACCTCGACATAATTCATATCATAATCACCAGAGTACCAACGCATCATTTGGCGAGCAGTGATCTGTCTCTAAATATATTCAGTGTTTCCAGTTTATAAACACCACCACCACCACCACGCTTTCCGAGTCAACCAGCCAGCCAGCAGTCAGCCAACCAGTGTCTCATGATTACCGTGGGTTAGAGTAAACGTAGTGGAAATGTTAGATGACTGTTTTCTGATGAATGTAGTAATCTAGTGGTAAACACAGACGATAAACGTAATGTTACAAACAAAACTGTACTTTGAAGAACACTGTGTAGTTTAGTGGTAATTACAGAGGGTAGACGTAGTGAGAATGTTACAAACAAGACTGTACTTTGAAATTTAGGTGTAATTACAGAGGGTAGACGTAGTGGGAATGTTACAAACAAGACTGTACTTTGAAGTTTAGGTGTAATTACAGAGGGTAGACGTAGTGGGAATGTTACAAACAAGACTGTACTTTGAAGAACACTGTATAGTTTAGTGGTAATTACAGAGGGTTAGAGTAAACGTAGTGTAAATGTTAGAAGAGTGTACCCTGATGAATATAATTATACTGAAGTTTAGTTTATTGATATTCACTCGCATCATACCAAGAAAAATGTAACAGCGTGATGAGCAATGAACCATTCAATTTACAAGTTATGAAAATTCCTTAGTTGCCTCTCCCTTTTTGGTAATGATGGTTTCCCACTCACTCCACAACTCTCCCTCTCACTCTCCCACTCTCCCCCTCCCCCCTCTCCCCCTCCCCCACTCCAAATAAATATAATAATAATAATAATAATAATAATAATAATAATAATAATAATAATAAATAATAATAATAATAATAATAATAATAATAATAATAATAATAACCACAAGCAAAGAAACATTGATATTAGATGAAATATTGATAACAAATATAGATAACGATAGAATTTTAAAGGAAGGTGTATTAAGGAGGTGTGAGACAGGTGTGTGAGACAGAGGTGTGTGAGACAGGTGTGTGAGACAGAGGAGTGTGAGGCAGAGGTGTGTGAGGCAGAGGTGTGTGAGGCAACGTGTGTGAGACAGGTGTGTGAGACAGAGGTGTGTGAGACAGAGGTATGTGAGACAGAGGTGTGTGAGACAGGTGTGTGAGACAGGTGTGTGAGACAGGTGTGTGAGACAGGTGTGTGAGATGGGACTAGTTTCTCTTAATCTCTTGTTTTCTCCCTCCTCTCCCCCCACCCCCCCTGGGAAATCTTTTTAATGCCACAAACCACCTTCACCCCCAATCCCCCCCACCTCACCAAGTCCCGAACGTGGTGTGTGTGTGTGTGAGGTGTTTGTGTGTCAGGTGTGTGTGTGTGTGTGTGTCAGGTGTGTGTGTGTGTGTGTGTCAGGTATGTGTCGTGTGTTTGTCAGGTGTGTGTGTGTGTGTCAGGTGTGTGTGTGTGTGTGTCAGGTGTGTGCTATGTATGTGTCAGGTGTGTGTATGTATGTGTCAAGTGTGTGTATGTATGTGTCAAGTGTGTGTATGTATGTGTCAAATGTGTGTGTGTGTGTGAGTCAGGTGTGTGAGTCAGGTGTCGTGTGTGTGTGAGTCAGGTGTGTGTGTGTGTGAGTCAGGTGTGTGTGTGTGTGTGAGTCTGGTGTGTGTGTGTGTGTGAGTCAGGTGTGTGTGTGTGTGTGAGTCAGGTGTGTGTGTGTGTGTGAGTCAGGTGTGTGTGTGTGAGTCAGGGTGTGTGTGTGTGAGTCAGGTGTGTGTGTGTGTGTGTGTGTGATGTGTGTGTGTGTGTGTGTGTGTGTGTGTGTGTGTGTCAGGTGTGTGTGTGTGTGTGTGTGTGTGTGTGTGTGTGTGTGTGTGTGTGTGTGTGTGTGTGTGTGTGTGTGTGTGTGTGTGTGTGTGTGTGTGTGTGTGTCAGTTGTGTGTGTATGTATGTGTCAAGTGTGTGTGTATGTATGTGTCAGGTGTGTGTGTGTGTGTGTCAGGTGTGTGTGTATGTATGTGTCAGGTGTGTGTGTATGTATGTGTCAGGTGTGTGTCAGGTGTGTGTATGTATGTGTCAAATGTGTTGTATGTATGTGTCAAATGTGTGTGTGTGTGTGTGTGAGTCAGGTGTGTGTGTGTGTGTGTGTGTATGTGTGTGTATGTGTGTGTGTATGTGTGTGTATGTGTGTGTGTATGTGTGTGTATGTGTGTGTGTGTCAGGTGTGTGTGTGTGTGTGTGAGTGAGTCAGGTGTGTGTGTGTGAGGTGAGTCAGGTGTGTGTGTGTGAGTGAGTCAGGTGTGTGTGTGTGAGTGAGTCAGGTGTGTGTGTGAGTCAGGTGTGTGTGTGAGTCAGGGTGTGTGTGTGAGTCAGGTGTGTGTGTGTGTCAGGTGTGTGTGTGTGTCAGGATGTGTGTGTGTGTCAGGTGTGTGTGTGAGTCAGGTGTGTGTGTGTGTCAGGTGTGTGTGTGAGTCAGGTGTGTGTGTGAGTCAGGTGTGTGTGTGAGTCAGGTGTGTGTGTGAGTCAGGTGTGTGTGTGAGAGTCAGGTGTGTGTGTGTGAGAGTCAGGTGTGTGTGTGTGAGAGTCAGGTGTGTGTGTGAGAGTCAGATTGTGTGTGTGAGAGTCAGGTCTGTGTGTGTGAGAGTCAGGTGTGTGTGTGAGAGTCAGGTATGTGTGTGAGAGTCAGGTGTGTGTGTGTGAGTCAGGTGTGTGTGTGAGAGTCAGGTGTGTGTGTGAGAGTCAGGTGTGTGTGTGAGTCAGGTGTGTGTGTGAGTCAGGTGTGTGTGTGTGTGTGAGTCAGGTGTGTGTGTGTGAGTCAGGTGTGTGTGTGTGAGTCAGGTGTGTGTGTGTGTGAGTCAGGTGTGTGTGTGAGTCAGGTGTCTGTGTGTGTGTGTTTGTGTGTGAGTCAGGTGTGTGTGTGTGTGAGTCAGGTGTGTGCTGTGTGTGTGTGAGTCAGGTGTGTGAACAAAGGACAGCGTGGGATGGAGACCGACCTGGCCTGAAATCAATACCCAGTACCTCCTCTCTCTCTCTCTCTCTCTCTCTCTCTCTCTCTCTCTCTCTACGTGTCTGCCTCTTTACCTCTCTCCCAACCTTCATACACACATAAATATATCCCTACTTTCCTCTTTCTAACCAACCTACTTACCTACCTACCTACATACCTACTATACTTACAACATAAAAAATCTACCTATAAACCAACCAACCAACCCACTCACCTATCTCTCTACATCTATCAGTACATTTAATTTTCTTGTATATTATTATTAACTAGTAGATCATGTATAGTCCACATTGATTCCTCTTGGTCATTCCTCTGTGTAAATCCCATCGAAGAACATAAACCCTACATTACCTGCCTCGGAAAATGTCATTATTAGTCAGTACTCCAACCACTAAGATGATGATTATTATTATTATTATTATTATTATTATTATTATTATTATTATTATTATTATTATTATTATTATTATTATTATTTGTATTTGTTATTTGTATTTGTATTTCTATTTCTATTATTATTATTATTATCATTATTATTATTATTATTATTGTTTCACGGGTCGGAGTTACCTAGTCTACTCTTTTTCTCGTGCCAATTTTTAGTCCCCCTGGGTACAACTTTTTAATATAGTACCTTGACAGACAGACGCATAAATACATAGATGGTCTTGTGTGTGAAGTGGGATATCATCATGCTGGCGAAATGGAGTCAACTGATACATCCAAACTCCTTCACAATACGACACTTAAAATGGGGGAGTACTTATATGTTTTGTGGCTACTGTAAACTCCTCACTCTTAGCATCATCCTGTACCTATAAGCAACTATGTAACTCTATGTAACTCTATAGCAAATACTGTTTCTTGTTAGAGACACAGTTTAGAGGAAGAAAGGTCCTTCAAACCAACCAACCAACAACAACAACATCAACATCACATTACGGGCTGTACTGTATCATATATGTTGCCCAGTCCTATTCTAAGATGCTATGCAAATAAGTGACGGTATAGATGCTGTGTGCAGATGTTATGGTGTCATCAACCAAAATTAAAACAACAGAAAACAACCCCTTGAATATCCACAGTCGGTCCCCATCTTCTACTATATACACATGTAAAGTTTCCAACACCTCACAGTTTCACTCAGTCATCTCGAGGCCTTACAAGAGTTATTGGGAATTGATAGACTACATTCAGAGAGAGAGAAAGATGAGAATATATATGTACTTGATTTCTTAACCTAACTAGTGTTGGGTGATTTTGTACGTCTTTA
>JAWQEG010007251.1:10000-50000 GCA_033782935.1 Petrolisthes cinctipes
GTATGAGACCCGGTGGCTTCTGATTCCTCCTGACCATGCCACGAAACAAGCTGCTTTAATGTAGATGGTGTTTCGTGGCAATGTTTGAAGGACTAGCTAACCACCTCAAATTTTCTGACTACATCACGGGGGTCCTTAAAGGGATAGTATCCTTTTGGTATATCAGAGCACCTTGATTCCTCCAAAGTATGACAGGAAACAGGACCAAAGTTAACAAATATAATGATGGCTTGTCGTTGCTTGAAATAATTTAGAGGAATCACAGTTGCTCCAGATTTACTACCAATTAACATTTTACTCCCTCCTTGATTAATTAACACCCAAATTAAATATTACTCTAAATTATATATCATCATCTCCTTTATATATCCATTGAATTATCATCTCAACTCAGACAATACTCCAGGCTACTCCGTACTACGCTTAAAAATAATAAAACAAAAAAGAAATCTTCAAAATATGCAAAGTGATTTTCAAGCAGTCGATGAGAATATAACCAAAGCGCTATATAAAGTAATATGGGAAGAGGCATAGACATTGACAAAGTGACTGGAGAGAGAACAGAGGAAAATTGAGGCCTGATTAGTGTCTCTCGCATCGAAATAATACTGAGAGAAAATAAAGAAAGAAAAAAGGAAATAAAGAAAGTGAGAAAATAAGTGATGCTCGGTCGACATTTTTTTTTTTTTTAGTCCAAGCTCAAGACTACATCAAATACTTCCACCATAACAAAAATTAAGAACAAAATGACGACAAGGGTTTGGTGAATTATTGGAGAATTCTGATTAGTCCAAACTGTGTCAAAAAGTACACTTCCTCAGTATAAATTATAGGAGGTCTGTTTTTCGCCACGATATGGAGGAATCAGTAGCCTTCAATTATTCACAGACCTCTTCATACTCCCCTGAGGACCAGAATAAAGCAGTGAAGTGAGGGAAGCAATTGATTAAGGGGGTAATTCGCTTTTGTTACATTGGAGCACCTCGATTCCTCCAAAGTATGCCAGGAAACAGGACCACAAGAGCAAAAATAATGGTGTTCTGTTGCTTGGAATAGTTTGGAATATTCAGTTACTCCAGAATTACCAACACAAAACTTCCCCCTTAATGTGGCAAGCAAAGTCGTACAAAGAATCAAGAACTGAATTACAATAACTTATAGAAATATTTAGGTGTGTATGCCGCTGTAAACTAGTAACATATAGATATGGTATACATATAGAAACTTTACTTGTATCGTGCAGTAACTTATAGTAATGTTAGGTGTATTGTGCAGTAACTAAAAAAAACTGTACCTATAACGAACAGTAACTTATGGTAATGTTACGTAAAATGCACTGTAACGAAAAAACTTGTACCTATAACGAGCAGTAACTTATTGTAATGTTACTAGAAGCGTGCAGTAACTTAATGAAATGTTAGGTGTACTGCGCAGTAACCTATGAAAATGTTAGGTGAATCGCGCAGTGTTTACCCACGTGACTAAGGGTCTGTCAGATTAAGGGACCCTGTGATCGTGTATAAAAGAACCTCCCTTTACTCTGAAACTCAATGATTATGAGGGTAAGATAATTATGGATGGTGAACTGGAGACTACTACTCTGTCTCACTATCTGTTGTCTGTTTTGCAGGAGAATATGGAATAATGAGTAGGGACCTTCAGTTAATTGACAACATCTTACCTACAAATTATCACTGTGCATCTTGCAATACTAATAATATGGAGTAATGAGTATAGTAGCCTTCAGTTCAATGACAACATCTTACCTACAAATTATCACTCCGCATCTTGCAATACTTACAATAATTCAAATCCTAAATACTAGCAAAAATAAGAATCATACGAACACAAATATTTCCAAAGAATAATAATAACAATAATGATCCAAATTCTATCAGTAATACTAGAAAAAGAAATAATAATAACAAACATACAAATAATACCGGTAATATTAGCAAATAATAATAATAATAATAATAATAATAATAATAAAAATAATAATAAAAATAAAAATAGTAATAATAAAAATAATAATAATAACAATAACAATAATAATAATAATAATAATCATAGAAATAATACCGGCAATACAAACAAATAACAACAACAACAACAACAATAACAACAAATAACAACCCAATAACAGAACTGGTGAGGCCACAAATCCGACGCTCAATATTGTTCTGTTCTGCTCTGAGCCGCCGTGTGCCCTTCCCTTATTACTTGTCCAATGAAATAATGAAAAAAAAAAAAAAAAAAAAATACAAAAAAAAAAAAAAGATATATTTGTAGTTCTTGGCAGCGGGGTGGCAAACCATGTCCATATTAAAGTTGGACAAAGTAGGCTGTTTAAAAAAAAAAAAAAAAAAAAAAAAAAAAAAAAAAAAAAACTAATAATAATAATAAAAATATATAATAATAATATATTTTTATATAACACTGTTCACCCAAGTGTTCGTTCACGTTCACTCTCTCTGATTTTTTTTTCTCTTGGCTCTTATTAAACTGATTTATCTTCTACTTTTTAACTAATTAAGCAACATGTGTGTTATTTTTTCAGTTTAGGACCAAAAGAGAAGTTCTCATGTTTAAATAATGGATCTTTTTGTGCTTGCATGTAATTAAATGAAGAGATATTTCAACTTTTTTTTTTTTTTTTTTTTTTTTTCAAACTGCTAAATAATCCAAAGAGTGTATTATGCATGACCATATAACGCTTCTCTTGGCTCTACAGGCTCAGGCTCTCTCTCTCTCTCTCTCTCTCTCTCTCTCTCTCTCTCTCTCTCTCTCTCTCTCTCTCTCTCTCTCTCTAGTCTGTCTTTGCTGTCATTCATAACTCCATCTCTCATCTAGACACCAATGTATTCATTTGTTTTCTCTCGCACGTGCACACACACAGATACACACACACACACACACGTGCATGCATTCACAATCTTGCAGTCTAAATACACAAATACTTATTATCTTAAAGTACTCACACACACACACACACACACACACGATAGACTTGACACACAAACATACACACCATATTACGATCTTTGCACACATACACACACACACACACACGTGCAAACATAATCCACACACACTCACCTTCCCTACATTACACACACACACACACACACACACACACACACACACACACACACACACACACACACACACACACACACACACACACACACACACATATATATAAACGTAATCCACACACACTCCCCCCCCATAATACACACACACACACACACACACACACACACATAAACGTAATCCACACACACACACACACACACACACACACACACACACACACACACACACACACACACACACACACACACACACACACACACACACACACCTCACACCTCTCACCTCTCACCCATCATCATCTTCTCGGCTTCCGTCTCTCTATTTCCTCTGCGTCCTTTTATTAAACTCTCCCTGCTAATTACAACCACCGGGACTGACTGATGATGAGAACAGAAGGGCTGGACCGAAGTTGTTACGCTGTGAGTAAGTCCCCCATAATGATAATGATGATGATGATGATGATGATGATGATGCCACGTCGCGCAAGTAAGTAATTATTACAATGATGATACACGAACTGGAAATTGATCTGTAGAAGAGACAATGCAAGTAAGTAAATCTGAGAAAAAAATAAAATAAAAATCTCAACACTCAAGAAATTTCAAGTCAGATAATAAAAATACAATGGAACAGAGACTTGACAAAATATAATATAAAGAAAATGAGAATATTCTCGTATATGAATATTAATGTAAAAGTTTGGAAGTACGATAAATAAATAATGAGGATTTTCCATTAATTTAATTTTAAAAATCAAGGAAATTACTAAAGCACCGTTAAATAACAACAAGGAAATAGGAAAGTAATTAAACAAGTAAGTAAACTACGTTCAATAAAATATGCAAAAAGATGATACTAATAGAAAATAAAAGAAAATTACAACTCATTATCTGAAAAAATAAAATGATATTTGAAAACATATTCAGTCAAACAAATGACTCAAAGAGATTCACTTCTCTTTAAAAATGCCAAAAGATAATAATTTCGAAGAAACATATTTTGCTTGAAATTTAGTTATTTTTGAGGCAAAATATCAGTCAATACGAGTGTTGGAAATAAAACTTGAATCAACATCCACAATTGAAAAATTTCTTGACGCAAGTCTCTTTTTACAAATGCCTGTTCCTGTTAAAGATGAAGTTGAATCAGTCAGTGTATCTGATTGAAATTGAACAATTATTTGCTGAAACTATTTCAGTGTTTATAAAAAGTGAAAAATGAGTGAGTCAATATATTTTGATATAACACTGAGTCGGTGTGTAAGTGAAAAGAAAACTTTGAGTCGGTGTATGAAAAGAAAAATCTGATGGTTTGATTGCTTGAGGTGCATTGAATATTCATATTGTCGTGAGGAAATACAGTTGCCAGATGGAAGAATTAAGAAACATACAGGTCATATAAATGTTGCCCCCATCATCTCCATCTGTGTGCCCCCCTCCCGCCCCTTCGTGTGTGTAGTTTATCATCATGTCCCCCTACATAAAAAAAAAATATATATATTCAAACATTAACTCCCAGCCCTGAAATGACGTATAAAATGTCAAAATAACAAGATGGATATTATGTGCATAATTCCCAGTACCCCTTTGTTGTAGAGTATCCCTTAAAGAACGTCTGAATTCCAGCAAATGACCAATCACATTATAATACCTCAAATGTACCAATGCATACCATTTGCATAGGGATATTACTTTGCATATGATTAGCTGAGCCAAGCAGCATGACCAACAACGTTTGTGAAGCAGACAACGGGGGAGATTAGCTGGTGGGAAACGGATATAGATCAAGAAAAAGTTACCAAGAGTAGGGATATACGAAGGGAAATTACGAAGGCTGAAGATATAGGGGAAATAAAATGAAGCCACTTAGGGATTAACATGGGATAAGTATGTAAATGTAACCTGGTGGCAGTTTTCATTAAATTCTACATCAAAGGGGAAGAGAATGTATATATAAAAAGAAGTGTTTATAAATGGGTAGAGTGATGTGGTAAAAGTAAGGGAGAGTGATAGGTAGATAAGTAAAGGAGTAGAGTGAAGAAGTGGTAGGAAGGTAGAGAAGGAAAGAGAGTAGAAGGTAAAGGAGTGAAGGGGAATGGAAAAGAAGAAGAAAAAGAGAGAATTGAGGTCAAAAGATGATAAAGAGTTCACGAGGAGGTAGAGAGGTGTTTGATAAAGAGGAGGTAGAGGTATAGAAGAGGGAGAGGTAGAGTGAAGGTAGGAAAGTATAAAGGATCTAAGCAGAGACAGGTAGAGATGTAGAGGTTAGGTAGAGAGGTAGAGGTTAGGTAGAGAGGTAGAGGTTAGGTAGAGAGGTAGAGGTTAGGTAGAGAGGTAGAGGTTAGGTAGAGAGGTAGAGGTTAGGTAGAGAGGTAGAGAGGTCTCCCAACACCATCCACTAAATATTTTAAGACTGACTGGAGGACCGACCCTCAGAGTGAGAAGGGTCACTTTAACTTGCCCCTTACCTTCCCTTTATTGCCCACCTTACCTATTCTTTATTGCCCCTCACACTACCCCTTATATACCCCTTTATCTGTCTGTTGGGGGAGGGGAGGAAAGGGGAGGGGAGGGGAGGGAAGGGGAGTAGCAGGGTGAGGACAAAATTTAATACAGGGTAGTGACTGATTAGGGTAAGAACTACGAGACAGGGTAAGGAAGGGTAGGAGGATGATGGCAGGGTAGGGAAGGAGGATGGTAGGGAAGGAGGATGGTAGGGAAGGAGGATGGTAGGGAAGGAGGATGGTAGGGTAGGGAAGGAGGATGACAGGGTAGTGTAGGAGGATGATGGCAGGGTAGGGAAGGAGGATGACAGGGTAGGGAAGGAGGATGACAGGGTAAAGAAGGGTAGGAGGATGACAGGGTAGGGTAGGAAGGATGATAATGACAGAGTAAATAAGAGTAACACAAGAACAGGGAAGAGGAAAAAGTAAGCCAGGCAAGGAGAGAGAAGGGAATAATGGAAGGGACCAGGGACAGTGCTATTAACCCCTCAGTTGTTACAGTGGATCAAACAGTAGTCAGTCATGAAGGTGGCAACACAAGCATCACACTAATAAATCACTCTATTACTATAAAGCGGAATGAGAAAACCGCGTGGCCACTCAATGGAAAAAAAAAAAAAAAAAAAAAATAATAATAATAATGTCATATAAAATCTTACTCATATATGTATACTATGCATAAAGGAATACATGTACATATATCCGTATCCAGAATACATTCGGACTCCAGCGTATATTATTATGTAGGATAAATACAACCATAATTAAAATCCAAATGTTGACTAAACCATCTAACGACCACACTAAACTATTAAAAAAAAAAAAAAACTATACATTTTTTCCCTATCATTTTTTTTTTTTTTTTTAATATAATTCCATTCCAGTCTCCTTGCCACCATTAACTACTCCTGGCCTAAACCGTGGTAACTAACTATTAACACCCACCTCGTCACCCACCCATCACCACCCATGATTATACTACTTACTAATCTGTACTTTACTTGCTATACCTTCATCATACCTTGTCGCTTTCATCATTATTTTTAACCCAGATGATGTCACTATATTTATTATTATTATCATTATATGTGTTAGCTACAGATTATATATAGTATTTTCTTCAGGCTCATTGTTCAGCTTCCAGTAAGAGATAATTATAATGATCATAATTATTATGTTGTTGAATTAAAATGTCAGCTTTTTCTGTCACGTGTATGTGTATGTATGTATTCATAATATTTTGTATGCCGATGCTTAGTATGAATGAAAATTTTATATGATATATAAATAAAAATATATATAGATACATATGTAATAATCTAATAAGTTTATCATGCCAAATTGTTTATTACTCAAATTCTACATATATACATACATACATATGCAATGTGTAATAATTGCATATTTGATATTCATAAAGGCAATAATAATTTCAGGGCCATCAATTCATTAGGTAAAAACAAAACCAAAAGTGTTACTCATCATATAATACCAACCCCCAAAGATAATGTGTCCCTCCAAACCCTTGCCAATATAGGTTTGTTTTGTTCTGTGATCGTTGACTGAATCCTTAGCTTATAATCCAACCAACCAGTAGCCTCACACATTCTGATAGCCTAATCAATACTAATGAACCTATTGCTTTTTGTTTAATTTTTTTGTCTTTTTCCTGAAGCTTTAATTACTAGTCTAGACATGTTTTCTTGTTTTAGGATGAAAAGAACCAAATCCTAACAACAAACGTATGGTTGAATATGGTAAGTTTTTTGGGTGGCCCAACACGCGGGCCAAACTTTGTGTGCTCACCACAACTAACTCTCTCTGAGCTTAGCCATGTTCAAGTAGCAAGGAACAGCCACAAGCCCCCCACCCTCAATTAACTTCAATGACTTAAAAAAAAAAAATCACTGAAGGAAATAATATGTAAAGTTGAAGGGGAAGAATGTGTTGCCCTGCTACTCATTTTTTTTTTAATCCAATGAAGGAAATATAAAATTAAAGCACACACACACACACACACACACACACACACACACACACACACACACACACACACACACACACACACACACACACACACACACACACACATCAAACTGTGCTTGTACAAAAGATCAACACACAACACAAACTACGAAAGAGAAGGATTATTGGACTTGCTTGATATTTTGTTTTGTCTTGTGTGTAATGTTAGACTTGCTTAGCACCGAGGCTTCATCAGCACTCCTCCCTCCCTCAGCACCCAGCTACCCACCCACCCACCGCCCTCCCCTCGGCATTAAATGGGCAAGGAGGGGGAGGCCGTGGAAGCGTTGACCATTTTATCGAGCGCAAGTGAGAGAAAGGGTGCATACGGGGAGGGAACCACGTTATATACCCAGGAAACACGACGGCTATGTAACCATCAACTCCCAACTCTCTTTCCTCTTCGGGAGTTTTGGTTACGTTAATACCTATATGTAATCAACTCCCGATATCTTTTTTTCCCATGGGAGTTCTGGTTACGTTACCATAAAATACACATATATATATATAAATAATAAACAAAACGTCTTGGTACTGTGACGTCCTAAGGTATAAAACAAAATCAAATGAACATCTAAACCACGTCTAATAAAAACGTTCACGTGCGTGCGTCTTCACATAAACGTTCTTCCATTGACGAACGTTTGCTGGGGATATACACGTTTAGCTGATGATTGCCGTACCGTGCCCCATGCTGCTAAAAATAAGTGGCAATGACCTGGGTGAAGGAAGGGGGCCAGGAGATGGACCTTGCTACCTGGACGTGGGTAGGTCTCGCGCTCTGTCACTCTTGGGCAGGCTATCATCTTGTCTCCCGTTTGTCTTGGAGTTTGCCCAAATTGACAGGCAGCCTCAATGTTATTTTGTGTATGCAGAGAAAAATGAGGAATGCGACCCACCCTCCGCCCCTCCCCCACTCACTCACCCACAACACACCCCTTTTGCTAGTCTCTCTTTTATTACTTAATTACATTTTTTATCATTGTTACTTATTATCACTATCACTATTGTTATTATGCCTCTTCCTTTTTTAATTAAACAGCAGCAGTGTGTGTTTGTGCAACTCACTGTCACCCCCTCCTTCGCTCTCCTCATTTTTCTTGCTATGGCGTCCTTGTTTCAGTGTTGTAGTGGCAGTCATTGGGGAAATGAAATCGTTATTACAATATGTTTTCTTTTTATTGCTTTAAGGATGAGAAGAATCAGCTCCTAATAACAAACACATGGTTAAAATTGGTAAGTTATTAATATCTTTAACTTAACAAAGTGAGGATAAATAAAGTTGTATGTTAAATAAGCAAACTATTATTCATAAATGAAAATTAAATTTCAGCCTCATGCTTTACTTAAAGGATTCTAATAATATACATCTAAATGTTATTAATGAATAGACCAAAAGAACTTAAAAACTACCGGGGAAATCCTGAGGCGAGACAACTTAGTTTATCCTCCAAGCTAATCTTTGGACGTTTTCTCTGAGCGAGTCTCAGTTCTCTGTGATCAATACCCTATACTTCTATGACTCAAGAATATCTCGTTGTACTACAGTACCTCTAATATAAAGCATTGTGCATGCAATATTAAATTAATATACTAATTGTTCATTATATATACAATTTACGTCACTAACAGAATGCTAATTAAGCATTATACTAATGCATACTATCGACTCTAAATAAGCTAATCGGGTTTCCCCAAGAATATAGACTGAGTATTGCAGCTTTGGCAAAATGCAGATATTAGATTATGGCTTTGTCGTAGGCTTGACCAGTTGCTGTGTGTCAGTAGAGTATTACTTTCCCAGGGGGAAACTATGAGAGGGCCACCGTTGCTTGTTGCTTATCTTAACACAGCTGATAGAAGGATGGAACACTTGCCTTACTCACTCTCACTCACATACATAATCATTCTCACCAAGACAGAGAATTTGGAGTGCTTGCTCACTAATTACTTTTATCATTATTTTTATTAGGATTGCTATTATTATTAGTACATAATTTATTCACAATTACTCAGGCCTGTCTCTCCATCCTTTAGATCGCAGCAGATGAGCCCAGTTCTAATTGTATCATGAAGATAATGCATGCCTTTCTTAATTTACTGCGAATTGCAGTCTGATACTATTCATTTACTAACAACATTGTTCTTGTTCTGTTGTTCTGTACAGTCTTTGTACGTAAGTTGGACAAAAGTTCCCCCCAGGGCTATTTGAAGCCTAGTGATTCTATTAAGGTTCACACCTACACTCTAGTTTGTTGCATCATGACTGTGACAATTGCATTAACTCTACATCTTAGTGCCACATGTTGCTGCAGATGATAATGGTGAATATATTAACTGTGTAGCTCTCAGTTAGCAGAGATCTCACACACGGCCCCCCCCCCTCCCCCACCCTCACCCACCTTCAGGAGTGGAATGATGTCAACCTGCGGTGGAATGAGACCGATTATGGTGGTGTGAAGGACCTCAGAATTCCACCCTATAAAATATGGAAACCAGATGTATTGATGTATAACAGGTGAGTTGTAAGTCGGGTCGACCCCATCTCTCACCAATTATTGCCAAGAATATTCATGATTTTAGGGCCGTAATTATTATTATTATTATTATTATTATTATTATTATTATTATTATTTTTATTATTATTATTTTTATTATTATTATTATTTTACAACTATATTACTATTATTATCACATGTCCATAATTTACTATAATTACTATTAACATCCATATGTTAATATGGATTACAAGTATATTTATTGTTAATAATTTTACTATTCTCAATTCGAGTGGGAAACATACTTTTGGTAAACAGGAGGCAATCGCTTCCTCCAGACTATGCAAAGATTCAGGACAAGTCAGCTATTGTAAAGTAGCCTGTTTCTTGGATTAGTTTGGGGGAATCAGTTTCTTCTACGTTTGCCAAATCCTATTAACTCCTTAATGACCTTCTGGCAGCAGCTATGAATGAAAACATCTCATTAAACCGTGTCATTATCTCACATTATTGATTGAACTGAAGGGGGTTTGATTTCATGGAACCTTCCCACCGACATTTTAATTAGATTCTCTTGTGGTTGTCTGCCAAAGCTTTCGGCAACAAGAATAACTTTTCCTTCGGCATATATTATAATTTGGTGTTAGTCTAAATATGTAAAGTTAGAAAAGCTGTTGTTAATGGATTACTTTCTATAGACACTAACGTTTATACATGAGGACGACTTCTTCCCATGACAAGGAAAGGTTTTGATTTTAGTTAAAGATATAATTATGTAATGGTATTGAGCCGAAACATAAAAGATGGGTTAATGACCTTACTAATAGGGTTATATTACGTGTTCCACCTAACGATATCATTAGGAAATAAATAATGGGGTGTTATTGTGTCCTTGTTTAAGAAGAATATATTCGAGGGAGATTGTGGTAGTATTGACTCTTCTCCTGCCATAAATATAAACACTACTGAGAGATAAACACTACTGAGAGAACCAAGTGAAGCCTCGTGGCCAAACTATAACTAATTAATCCAACTCTTGCTGTGTGACGACATCGCACGAAATACTCGGTTAAACTGTTTTCTTTTTTTTCCGCATTTCTTTCAAACCACAAGAGATTTCCAGCATTCTCTATCGCCAAACTGACTAATAACATAATAGCAATGTAATATCTATTCAAAACTTCATCACCATTTTAACATCATCAACTCAATCCCTCAACACTCGACGACCATTTAAACTTCGTACCCCTCCGCCATTACCCTTTTTTAATCCCACTAACCCAACAACTCGCCCCCACCCAACGTGACCGACCACCTAATCATAACAACCTTCTTTAACAATTTATCAACCCTCCCCATATATTGATATCCGCTACACAGAGCCTCCACACTACACCAAGTCGACCCCCTAACCTGACCACTTCTCCACCATTCCTATCTACTTAATACCCCCAACACAAGGCCTCTACACTACACCAAGTCGACCCCCTAACCTGACCACTTCTCCACCATTCCTATCTACTTAATACCCCCAACACAAGGCCTCTACACCACACCAAGTCGACCCCCTAACCTGACCACTACTCCACCATTCCTATCTACTTAATACCCCCAACACAAGGCCTTTACACCACACCAAGTCGACCCCCTAACCTGACCACCCCTCCGCAGTGCCGACGAGGGGTTCGACGGCACCTACCAGACCAAGGTGGTGGTGGCCTCTAGCGGCAACTGTCTCTATATCCCACCGGGCATCTTCAAGTCCACCTGCAAGATCGACATCACTTGGTTTCCCTTCGACGACCAGAAGTGCAAGATGAAATTCGGGTCTTGGACGTATTCAGGATGGCAGGTGTGGTGTGTGTGTGTGTGTGTGTGTGTGTGTGTGTGTGTGTGTGTGTGTGTGTGTGTGTGTGTGTGTGTGTGTGTGCAATCTATTAATGTGAGCTACTGTATAATATATTTCTATTTTTCTTTTCAGGAGTTTATTTAGGCAATAAATATGCCTATGCCTCTAATCATCGAATGCTGCTTTAATATAACGAGGGCAGTATCTGACATGATGGTAACTGATGGGATTCACAACTAGATAAATATTATGACCATTATTTACATGGAACACTTTTAGTCAGGATCCAAAAACTTACACGTAAAGTTGATTACATTATTTACTTCAATCATTCAGCCCCCTCTTGCTCCATGTAGTGCATAACCTGTATTTAAAAGGCATGATGATCTGTTCTGTTAGTCTGTAGGGGTCATTTCAGTCTGTGGGGGTCATTCCTGTCTGTGGGTCATTTCAGTCTGTGGGGGTCATTTCAGTCTGTGGGGGTCATTTCAGTCTGTGGGGGGGGGGTCATTTCAGTCTGTGGGGGGGGGGTCATTTCAGTCTGTGGGGGGGGTCATTTCAGTCTGAGGGTGTCATATCAGTCTATGGGGGTCATTTCAGTCTGTGGGATGCTTACATAATCACTATAAAAATATTACAAAACTTATACAAGTCATTCATTGTACGTTATACATATTTTATAAAAACAGTTTTATCGTTAGCTTTCTTTCATTATAACTCTATTTATTTTAAATTTATGATGATGTGAATTAATTAACTTCTTTATATTTTCAGCCATTGGATAGGATAATTATACTGTACTGTATCAGTCTTAGAAATATTTATATGTGTCTTTGGAATGTGTAGTATAGTGCTATCATTACGGCACAGTGAATCCATTAATCATATGTCCGGGACTTTCTGGGCCTCGGTAACTGAGATCGAAGCCTATGTTTATACACCTAATGGCTGAAACTGCCTTGGTCTTTCAGCTCGACCTTCAGCTTCAGGACGAGAGAGGAGGCGACCTCAGCGACTTCATAAAGAACGGGGAGTGGGACCTCATTGGTAAGTATCACCTCCAGTGGGCGTGAATGTGGGCGTAAATGTGGGCGTGGATGTGGGCGTGAACGAGTAGAGTCAAAGTTGGCCAATCACAGCTTTAACTAAGAACGTTTTAAGGGGAAAAAATATTATCTTGTTGGTGAATTGGAAGATGTGTGATTCCTCCAAAGTATGCCAAGGAAACAAACCACCTTTTTAATTAACCGGGGATCTGTTTTTTCGTGGCATAGTTTGGAGGAATCAGTAGCCCTCTAATTCACCAACACGAGAATGGAATATCCCCTTAATTAATATACTTTTGGTTGGTACATTGCAGCGTCTTGATTCCTCCTAAGACACATGCCAGCAAACAGGACCGTATTGATAAAAAAATAATGGTGTCTCGTTTGTTTGGCTTAGTTTGGAGGAATCAGTTGCTCCAAATTTACCACCAACACTATACTATCTTCTATACTATCCTCTATACTATCTTCTAAACCATATAGTTGATTTTTTTTTTATTACTCTCGTTTCCAAATTTGCTAAAGTCTTTATTATCAACGCTTCTAAAAGTCGTCAATGTGTCGTGGGTGAACCGATTCCTCCAACTTATACCAAAGGACAGACTACTTACTTCAGTTTGGGTACTATAGTAAGAGATCTGTTTTTGTGGCGTAATTGGGAGGGATCAGTAAGCCACCCCCTTCCTTCTCTCAGCACCACCCATGCACACACATCAGTTGACGACCCCCTGGTAACCTTCCTGACTGATCTGATAGTTTTTATATCCGTGTGTGTGTTGTGCATCTCGTATTCGTCTTACAAGAGCCTGCCTATGGGATGCCAAACAGACAACTCTAATTAACTAACAGTAGAGAATTTCGGGAAGAGTGAGTTAGCAAGCATTTCATTAGTTAAGTAACATTTGGTGACGAGTGTAAAAAAAAAAAAAAGAAAAAGAAAAAATAGTTGGTTATCGATTAGGTCTTCACAACAGGGGGAAGAGTCAGTAAGTAAGAAAAAGTCAGATAATAACGATGGCTGGTACAATGGCTACCTATATATAGCTTATAGAGCCATCGTAGCAGTCATCGTTGTGGCCAGGACCCATGACTTTGCTTACCAAGGACACCAGCAGGATCCCACGAACCTGTCTGGTGGAATGGCTCTTATGTCACTCTTATTCCTAGTAGCAGTGAATTACGAAATTGTCTATAAATCACGATGCTTTGAGGCAAGAGTGTCATAAGAGTAATAATTATTTTACCAGTTAAGTGTCTGATCACCCACTCCTCTTTTGAAGACCTAATATCTATGTAATATAATACTTTGTTCTTATACTTACCATTAAATATTTGTCGTTCCTACATGTGTGTGTGTGTGTGTGTGTGTATGTGTGTGTGTGTGTGTGTGTGTGTGGCGTGCTTGTGTATGTTTGTGTTGAGTGTATGCAGATGTGTGTTTATTTCTTTTTCCATGTGTTCTTCCTCCCCCCATTTATGCACATAAGGAAACTCCACTGACTAGCTGCTGTGTATAGCCCAGACAAGAAAAGGATACAGTGAAGAAGACCTTGCTTGAAACACAGTGGGTGGGTGACTAGTTACTCTCCCTACCACTAGATGGCTCTACTGCAGCGTGACAAACAACAAGCAGGCTGGATAGTATTAAGAGAATGGGCCTTGTATAATTATGATGATGATGATGATGATAATGATGCATCCCTCTCTTCCCTACAAAACAGCTATGATATCTATATTTCCCGATGACGAAAATTGTGGAAAAAGTAGTAACGTGTTAGAAGAAGCTGTTCATTAATTAAAGTCGTGAATGATTTTTACTCGATTAACAACCATAAGGTATTTTAATTTTTGTTTTAAAGCATCGTGAGTTACCTACAGAATCAATAATTAATTTTGTATCATCCGTATACTCAAAAATGTTTAATGTTTTTAAATTGTGGATAATGTGAGAATGATAACTATCTTGAATGATCCAGGGAATATAATTATAGTACAGTACAAGCACGCCAACCCAAAATCAATTCATCAACATAGCTTCTTTTGTTTGTTTTTCCTAACGTGTGTACCGATTGAAGCTCGAATATTCAACCTTTGCAGTTCGTGTTAAAATGTCGACTGCCCAAAAGACTATTATACCGGTACTTGTACAGTAAGATGAGCGATTATTTGATTTGATGAACACAGCAGAATCCTAGCCTAGAATTATTACTGTAAATAATATAATCATCCAGCCATACTGCTTATCGTAATCGCATATGGGAATAATTTCTAAGAGACTCTACTGTCATCTTGGTTAGAAATTTATTGTTATCATATTTGACGGAAAATATAATGAGTATGGTGTATTGATTAATCTCAGCCGATTACATATTGACTAATTATTATATCTAAAGAAAAATCAAAAGAAGAGGATTCATTGATCATTATTTCACTAACAATCCTTTTAGGTAAGAGATACCATGTCATCTTGATAATACAAACTCAATCATTATATTTTTTTTAATCCAACCTGATGGGGAAGTAGCAATCAAAATTATCTGTAACAAGTTTTTGCCAATCAGCTAAAAAAATTATCTTCACTCGCTGATGATACCATGCAAATACACTGCGGTAGAAAAACTATAAAATCACACAGCTAGCAAGTAATAACAAACCTTCAGCCACTCTTACCTTAAAGCCAGTGTTGTCTGTGAATGTCATGGCGTGAATGTGTGCTTAATTATTATTGCCCCTTCTACACTTTTTGATAACAAGCTTTTATTAATTAAAAGTTTCTCGTATTCTTCCTCCTCTAAGCTTTTCTACAATTACTCTAAACAGAATATGGTTTAAACTTCAGTTCTGTCTCTTGTATTAAAATATCAAACTTAAGTTACTTTAAGTTCTCAGTGCTCTCGGGATTCTTAATGAAAGCCAAATCAAATGATGACCACCAATATAATCCCCCAAAACTGTGACAAAGAGATATTGCCACTGTTCAATTTATAACCTCTATGTCTGATACCATTTGATTTGGTACAATACCGTGTAACCTGGGCAACACACACATACACATATACACACATACTATACCCATACATAAATATACATACAAAAACCTTGGTTCTGAAGTTATTTTAGATTTTTTTCTTTTCTTGCAGAAGTATAATTTTTGCACCAAATAGCAGCACTGCGAGATAGTACTGCAAGATTAATTATAACAATATACCTAGGGAAAAGAAGATTAGTTAGCATAGTAGCAAGTGCATAAAACTACAATGAACATGCAGTGAAAGTAAGTTACACACACACACACACACACACACACACACACACACACACACACACACACACACACACACAAACACACACACACACACACCCTCTATTAACAAGTCCAATCAACACCACCACAACAAATTAATTGCAATATGTAACATCAATATTCTCTTTTCTCTTTATACCTCACAAATTCAATATCTTAAATTAAAACACAATATGACCTTCTCAAAAAAAAAAAAAAAAAAAAAAAAAAATCAAGTACCTTTATCACACAATATTATAAAAAAAATAATCTCACTTTAACATCATCAACAACAGACCATCAAATAACCATCAAATATCACAACACAACAACCACACCACACCATACTGATTCCACATTGCTACCACAACCACCACCATCACCACCACCACCAGCACTACCATAATTGTTTCAGTAGACATAAACACCAGTACCAGACTCAACATAATATCGACAAATAAAACACTACCGGGTACACTACTACTACTAAAAAAAAAAAAAAAAAAAAAAAAATACAATTACAAACAGATACCACCAACACATCTTCCATTGTTTATTTATCAACTACCAACACCAACACTATGAATACTACTACTACTACTACTACTACTACTACTACTACTACTACTACTACTACAACAACCACTACTATCATCACCACTACCACTACCACTACAACTACAACTACCACGTCCACCAAAATGCCCAAGGTTTCATGGTAGCAATCTTTTAAAGCCACATTATAGGGACTAATCTTACTCCTGTTTTTTACCACTTGCCTTTTGTGTTCTAGGTTGCCCTGGGACAAGAAACTCCATTACCTACCAATGTTGTCCGGAACCCTATGTAGACGTAACATTCGAAATTGTGATACGGAGGCGCACCTTATATTATTTCTGCAACCTTATTCTACCTTGCGTCCTGATCGCGTCTATGGCCGTCCTGGGGTTCACGCTTCCCCCAGACTGTGGCGAAAAGCTCTCTCTAGGTAACCCAATCTTTTAGCCCCATTGGACAATCACTCCTTCTATTGTTATGATTAGATTTGTTATTCACGTCTCTCTTGTTGAGTTCTCTAATCCTTGTTTATTATTACCAGTATGATAAATTATTATTATTATTATGGTTTTTCTATTGATTTTTAAATACATATTTTTATTTTATTACTGTATCCGTAATTAGTATCTGATACTCTAGTGTTTAGCTTGGTAATGACGGGATGTTGACTGATTGTCCGTGATTACCGTTGGTTTGACTGAGCAGTTTTGCCCAAGAACGGGGGCAGGTAACACCGATTGTCCACGCCGGATGATGACACAGTTGAAGGCTCTCCTCAGCTGCTCTTTGATGATGATGATGATGATGACCACTTGAACAAACAAAAACAAACTAGGAGCCAGAGGGTAACAAAACCATTTACAATTACAACAACAACAATAAAAATGAGAGAATCATTCTTCCACCTCTGCATCATTGTATGAATTTGAGGCATTTAATTCTTGAGTAATTTCTTTGTATTATTGTTATTATTCGTAAAATTCCTGGCTCCTGGTAGCAAATTTTCCAATAACAAAAAAAGCCCCAAAGTCCACCTTATCCTCCCCAAAAAACCTCCAGCAGAAATTTTTTTAACAACAACATCAACTACAACCACAACCCCAACCAGAGCAACAGCGATCAGTGACTCTCTTAGCTAGGTGATCCGTTTAATCTACCGTTTATGTTCTCAACTATGATTTCCTTCGCCGGTTTTACACTCTTTCTGTTGATCTTTTTTCATATATATATATACTTTTTTTTTGAAAGAGTTATCACGGGATTTAGAAGCCATACGAAACCAAAGAAGAAGAGGAAGGAAAGTGGCCAAGAGATGAGAGAAAAACGCATGTTGGAAACGGACGCAACGACATGACGATAAGTCCACTCTTAAGTACTAGCATTCTTTACTTAACAACAACAAAAGACCCTTGGAGGGGTCATAGATGATCATTATCCTCGACCACCAATGAAACCCGCTCTCCTCTACTACTACCACCACCACCACCACCACCACCACCACCAACCACACCCCTCACTCAGGCTCCTATCCTTAATTTTTGTTTCACACTAATTAACGTTGTTTTACAGAGGTTCCTGGTGAGCGAAACGTACTGACGTACCAATGCTGCCCTGAGCCATACGTGGACATTACCTTCGTCATCAAGATCAGGCGACGCACTATCTATTACTTATACAATCTGGTTCTACCCTGTATAATGATAAGCAGTATGACTTTGCTTGGATTCTCACTCCCCCCTGACACTGGCGAGAAACTAACACTAGGTATGGCCTCTCCCTCTGGCCTCTCATATATTCTTTTTGGACCCACAAACACACACTATTAAGGATCCCAACACCGTATGTCTCACAGAGGAACCTCTTAATTGGCTCTCAGAAAAAATGAAATATATCTGTATGTCCCAAACTAATATTTCAGTCAGTTGCAAATTGTATGCATCATCATAATCTAATGTTTCAGTCTCAATCAGATAACATATAAATATATATATATTTTTATGAATATATAAACTTCAAACAAAGTTAAGATGTATATCTTGAGAGATGGGATAAATGACCAAATCTTGGGCAACAAATCAGTCCTGAAAGGTCTTCCCAATAAATGCTGTTGGTTACATAGAAATCGAATGGAAAGGAATAATTTATGAATATACCGAATGATCAAAATAATGCTGACTATGCTTGAATGCTTTCCACACGCTACCATCTCACTCATAAAACTGTCAGAAACACTACTACTACTACTACTACTACTACTACTACTACTACTACTACTACTACTACTACTACTACTACTACTACTATTACTCCTCCTCCTCCTCTTCCTCCTCCTACTACTACTACTACTACTACTACTACTACTACTACTACTACTACTGCTACTTCTACGACTATTACTACTACTACAGGGACAATTTTTTAAGCTATATGCAACCAACATACAGATAAACATTAAGCTTTTAGCTTTTACTCCATGGCAATAATATTGCTGTAAGCAAATACATATTTTGAAGCTTATGCTCATGTAAAGTAATTCTGTCGATTTCTATGGTTGACGAGACGAGACCTCTGAGAGACAATCACACACCACACACTTCACTCGTTATATTATAGTGCATATAATAACAAAATGAGAATATTGTATTGTGAGATGTATATTTGCTTGTAACTCAGTTTCTCAAACATATAAGTCACTTAGGGAATTTTACTGCAATTCACAAATAATAGTACTGCCATGACATTTGTAGACTAGATACGGGGCCTTTGAAAATAAATATGGATTCATGCCTTAAAAAAGTTTCACTTAATTACGAAGGAGTTAAAAGAGAACTTTACTAAAATAATATTTAAAAAACAAACAAAGATCACATTACACAGCTTAAAATTTGCCCCTAATAAAAAACGTCTAAATTAAACCTCTGATGATGATGATGATGATAATAATAAAAAAAAAAAAAAATGGCTATATAAAAAAAAGACTCACCCATTCCTCCTCTCAACGCATTTAGAATACTAGAGCGACCGTCGCCACCACCACCACCACCACCACCACCTACCACCTGACTGGTATTCCTCTATTTTTGGTTCCCTCTTTACTAGTATGTTATCTAGCGTCCTCTTGAGGGGGACGACGATGACCCCCTCAATGTTGCACGGACTAGAGACAGCCCCCATCCTGTTGAGGGGGGGCGCCGACCCTGACAGAGCGCGAGCGAGTGACCACGTCCCTTACTTACCTACTGAGGGGGAAACCGACCCCTTCAAAACGAACGTGAGAAAGTGACATCCTTTACCCACTGAGGTAGGACACTGACCCTTACCTATTGAGGAAGGACATCGACCCCTTACAAAGCGTGAACTGGGGACGTCCCTTATGTATTATACTGAGAGGGAACAACAACAACAACGACCCCGTCCCTACCTTTCCCAATGACCGGTGTGCGTATATTAGAAATTCCCTTAACCAATCTCCTCACTAACACCGCCTTCATACAATCAGTACAGTGAACCACATCCTCTGCATTTTCTCAGGCTGGTCCTCTGACAAAACAGATTTTTTGACACGTCCGATAACTGGATTAATAATGATTTATTTATTATTATTTATTATTATACTCTATTGTATTTATGGCCAACACTAGTTATGGCTATTTTTACTTAAAAGTCATCATTGTTTTTATTTATTGATTTTAAACCAGCAACATTGAACATTAGTGTACATAGTAATAAATACAATTGCTTTATTTATATTGATTATCATTATTAATATTATCATTAATAGATTTTTATTATTGTAATTATTATTGTTATTATTTTCATTATCATAATTTTTATTATTATCTTTATGGACATACATTCTTTCATTAACACTGTAATTTTTAACCATCAATGGCCGAAATACCTCTTATTATTATATATTAGAACTGGACCACAACAGAAACAGAAACATCGCTCGAGTTGCAATACGTAAACTCCATCCAACAAACAAGTTGTTCCCATATGCATTATGTTCCTCCCGGAATGAAGAAGAAAAGATGATGCGTCACTTGCAATAGATGATGCGTCACTTGCAATAGATGATGCGTCACTTGCAATAGATGATGCGTCACTTGCAATAGTAGTTATTATTATTATCCTTCCCCACGTCCACACTACCCTCGTTCCATCCTTCCTCTCCCTCCGCCCCTCCCTCCCTTCTTACCTCTCTCTCTAACTGTTTCTCTCTCTCTTTCTCTGCTTCACTCCAAAAGGTCGGAAGAGCATTGAGTCATTTGTTAATTTACACTCATCGAACACTATACATTAAAGGGCCCTGTGATTGTGTACGAGAATTGCAGGCTTCTGATTCCTCCCGACTATGCCACGAAACAAGCTCCTTTAATATAGGTCGGGTTTCGTGACAATGCTTGAAGGACTCTGGTACCTCCAATTTTCTCACTACATCTCTGTCCCTTGATAAAATTGCCTCAGGATTTACATTATCAGGCATTTTTTTTTCAACATACTAGACGATCACAAAATTTTCAAAGGGCATTTTCGATTTTTTTTTTTTTTTTTTTTAAGTAGGTAATTAATAATAAAAGAGCCAATGAGCTTTTCAAGAGTTATTTTGGGGATAATTTACATATCAAATACATAATTATTTATTAGAAAGTTTGGGCTTAACTCCATCTGTGTGAAGTTGTCATTCCAAGATTTGTTAATTTTATCAGTATCAGTTTTATTAAGGTGTGTTAATGTGAACTCAGCAAAATTGAGATGATAATAATAATGTTCCGATTGCGCTGATTGACTTTTTACTAAGAGCACCACACGTGTCAATCAAAACAAAACAAACATTTACACAAGTACTGTATTTGGTGATACTGGGATTTACTTGTGATATGAAATTAATTAAGGTCTGGCATCAGCTGGAAGGGATCGGCTGCATTTTTGCCAAGGTTGCAACACACACACACACACACACACACACACACACACACACACACACACACACACACACACACACACACACACACACACACACACACACACACACAAATAACAACTGTAATGATCAAAACACCCTTGAGTTAGGAAGTTAGATGGTCAATATAACACCATCCCAACTATTTCACAAGTACACCGAACACACACTATAAAAATAATGAATTAGGAACCATAAGTAAATTAATGTAAAACAGCACCTCGAAGTTAAAAAAAATATATATCTAAAATTTTATAAAATTCACTTAGGTATAATTTTGCGACGAAGACTGAAAAAAAAAAAAAAAAAAAAAAAAATATATATACATAAAATTAAAATTCACTTAGCATAACAACCTGAAGCTCTTCCGTAATTTTGGCTTGGACTGAACAATGAATGGCCAGATGAGTGCCAACTGTAAACAGCGACCAGTGCCAAGCTGTGCCAACGACGACGGAGTGCCAGCAGCGAGCGAGCACTTTACTTACTTAACTTGAGCGTCGGCGGTATGTAGTGAGAGCGTCTACGTAGTGACAGGCTTCCTCATAACTAGTACTATTATTCTTTTTTAATTCCCTCAAATATTTACACGTCCAAAAAAAAAAAAAAAAAAAAAAAAAAATTTATGATCACACTAAGAGATAAGAGAACGTCACGGTGAAAAAAAAAATCTATAAGTTAAATGCTTATATTATTATTATTATTATTATTATTATTATTATTATTATTATTATTATTATTATTATTTTACATGTTGTTATCAAGATTCTATTAGCCCGATTTTCACCCCCCGTGCGATACGATAGAGAGATCACACAGTTTTCCTGCTATTTTAGACTTGGGTGTTTTATAATATTAGTCTTTACCTCTAGAAAAGGAAAAAAAAAAAAAAGGAAAAAAAAAAAAGGAAAAAAAAAAAAAGGAAAATACTTGAGGATCATTATTTCCTTAAAGAGACCCCCCTAAGATACCTCCACATGTAAATATATATAAACTTGTCATTCTTCCCACAATATATATTTAAATTCACTATGTATAAATTCAATGGCATAAATATCAGTGTTACCTCCCCCTGCAGGTTCATTAGCCTTAACATATGAAAACAAATTACGTTATGTTGACTATTTTAAAAGCAATAAGAGAAATTTACAAAGTACCATTAAAAAGCATCTGAAGTTTAATGATAATTTCCACGACGTATATTAATTTGTAGTAGTCTGTGTGCTTGGCTGTGTTTTAGTGCAGATGTACAGTGTGGTGTGGAGACCAAGATCATTCATTATCAAGGTAATATTTTCATTTTTAGTTTCAAGGACAACAGCAAAAAAAAAAAAAAAAAAAAAAAAAAAAAAAAAAAAATGGATTAATTGATATTTGCATGTTTTCTATTTGACCGCTTCTTTATGCTTCGTTTTGATCCTTAGTTCTCGAGATTTATATTTTCGCTTTGTATGGGTTGGTTGATGTGAGCAGCAGTGTGCAGCATGAATGGCGGGGGTCGCTGCCCCCTTACTGCCCCCGCCAGCCTACTAGCCCCCCCCTCCCCTCCTTGCATGTGTTGGTGTGGAGTACTAGCGCTGCCCACCTTCCCTCTTCTTGCTCTTCTTATTATCAGTTTCCTCTTGGTTTTCATCCTCAGCAAATGTCCCTCATGGGTAGTACCCCTCTTGTTGTGAATACTTGCTGTATCTAATATATATAGATATAGTTATATGTATATACATATTCTTATTTAAGCATATCTGTATATATGGACATATATACATATATTCGGTTACATATGAATATATGTACGTATATATACATCTATATGACTTGTTCAGAACTTTGAAAAAGATTTGTTGATAGCATTGTAAAGCTGAAAAGAGTTTGGAGTGTACCAGACTGTGGCCCTTCAAGTGTGGCCAGGTGAGGCAGGAAGACAGGCAATCAGGCAGGTAGATGATCAGGCAGAATAGGACCACCACACGTCATGTATACACGGTTAGTTAGCCTGTACACATCGTCTCAAATTTATATATGCATTGTTAGATTTTAACACACACACACACACACACACAAGCACACAAAAGCACATAAAAGAACACACATACCTAAACAGAGACAGGGCTTCTATCTCACATCCACATACAAGTAGGCTTGAAACATAATGAAGGCTGAGCTAGGCCCTCCCCCTCAGGCACCCCCCCCCCCTCCACCAACGCCCCCTCTGTGACACTGTTGTTGTTTTAGTGAGTGTCGTCCCTACCATCCCTTCGGCCTTGACCTTGGGCCCTCTCAACACAGGTGATACTCTCTCTTGGGACAGTTTATATGAGGGAAACAAGTGATCATCGCTAAAAACAACTGGCTGCAAACCCAACAATTGTCGTAGATTACATACGTTCTGCCATGTAGTTCTTACCAGGTCATTCTGTGGAAATATTACTGTCTTAATTATAATCCAGGTTCTTCTGTAATATATGACAAATGAGGAGAAAAATGAGTATTAGAATAGTAGGAATAGTAGGCAATCATATATATATATATATATATATATATATATATATATATATATATATATATATATATATATATATATATATATATATATATATATATATATATATATATATATATATATATATATATATATATATATACGTAGAACTATTGGTTTATTATAAAGTGAACATTTTTATAGTCCTGTACAAGCTAGTAACTATCACCGCTGACTGACGCATTGGACCAGGAGTTTGAGAATAACTTAAGTCAATATTACTCATTTAGGAGGAATCCCTGAACAGGCTAGGTTAGAAATATATCCTTTTATCTTCTCATAGCCTAAAGACGCATTTGGAAGCAATGGGGACTCCCGAAAGGCGATATCATTCATCTGACAGTTACCCCTAATGGTTACACAGGCTGAACAATACACAGCTTAAGACCTAGCATTCTCTACAACGACTCACTCCAGGTTCATATTCCTGAGATAAATTAAGTATACATATAGCAATGGTGGAAAGTACACGCGACTTGCTATATCTATATGATTGTACAGTAGTTATGTGTCAGACAATTGTTGCTTCTCATAAATGTTTCCAGTTGGCTTTCTGTACTTTAATAATTATGGTAAATGCAGAGGAATTATGTGTTAAGTAGTCTATATTATAATTATATGCTGTGTAGCTGAGATGGGACGACGAGCTACCACAGTTGTCTCAGGGGGCAGCGCTCCCCTTTAACACCTTTTCTAGGAATTGCTTTACTGGCCTTATTCGTGTAGGTATAGATAAACAATCAAGTCTTACTGGATGCATTGTTTGAAATCTTAGTAACACCATGAAATCCAAGAGGGTGTGCAAAGTGTCTAAAATAATTACCTTGTTTCATTGATTAAGGGAAGGACCTCTTTTTGGTACACTGGAGGGCTACTGATTCCTCTAAACATCATCAGGAAACGACTCACCCCACTGTTACCATAAGGGGATCTGTTTCCAGTCATAGTTTGGAGGGTTTAATGGAGCTCCAGTTTACCAAATATAGGTTATCCCTTTAAGAGGACACTTCGGTTAATTCAGTGTAAATTTAGGGTAATGTACACAATATGAATCTAATTTACTCTGTATAAAATTTCCAAGTCAGAATTTCTAAGTAAAATGTTCTAAGTCAGAATTTCTAAGTAAAATTTTCTAAGTCAGAATTTCTAAGTAACATTTTCTAAGTCAAAATTTCTAAGTAACATTTTCTAAGTCAAAATTTCTAAGTAACATTTTCTAAGTCAGAATTTCCAAGTAACATTTTCTAAGTAAAGGTGAAGGGAGTGAGTGAATATGGGCCACAAAAGTCGTTCTTGTAACCACTTTGCCACCTTCTGTCAATAATTATGTGTGTTGAGGTTCTCTTCTTTACGAATGAATGACAAAGAACGAACGAAGGACTCATTCATTCTTAACAAGAGAGAACACCACTACTGTACACTGCACCACGGTCATAACTATTAATCAAGGGGTCATAATAATGTCAGCGAATCATTGGCGGTTTTATCAATTCCTTCAAACCGTTCTAAATACAAAACAGATACAGAACAGAGTCTTCGGTAGCCCCTATGGATATTCAGACAATATTTACAGTAACTTCTTTAATTAAGGGGGAAGTTCTGTGTTGGTGGTAAATCTGGAGCAACTGATTCCTCCACCAGACTATTCCAGGCAAACAGACCACCAATGTTCCTGTTAATCTGATCCTGTTTCCTGGTATACATTAGAGGAATCAAGGCACTTCAATGTACCATAAGTGTACGAGTAAAACCCCTTGAAAAATAGAATTATGACAGAGGGGCTGAGTGTACTGTAAGGGGTCCCCTGAGACAACTGTATGTTTATTATTATTATTATTATTATTATAATTATTATTATAATTATTATTATAATTGTTATCATTAATATTATTATTATTATTATTATTATTATCATTATTATTATTGTAATTATTATTATTATTATCATTATAATTATTATTATTATTAATATTATTATTATTATTATTATTATTATTATTATTATTATTATTATTATTACTATTATTAATATAATTATTATTATTGTTAGAGGCTTAAGACACTCCCAAGAACGGATGTGTGTATTTCTCTTGACATTAGGGAACCAATCATGTGTTGTGAATGAATGCCATAGCCTAGACGATGACTGGTGTGATAGATTCTTAGAAAGTCAATGGAACCAACTCATCAATCGTTTACCATGGCCTACTGTAGTTGTTGAAAGGTTAGAGGAAACCACTGAAGGGAATCGTATGTCGTGGGTGAGTTCAGTGGAGATTAATTTGTTGGTGAATTGGAAGGTCTCTGATTCCTCCAAACTATCACACAAAACAGATTCCCTATTAGTATACTATTGAGAGCATCTGTTTTCTGGTGTAGGTAGGAGAAATCAAGTGCCTTCCATATTACCAACAAGAGAATATCACCTTAATTAAGGGAGGAATCTCTTGTTGGCAAATTGGAAGGAAACTGATTCCTCCAAACTATGCCAAGAAACAGACGACCCCAGTGTTACCAATAGGGGATATGTTTCGTGGCATAATTTGGAGGAATCACAAGGCCATCACTTAACCAACAATAGACTCCTCTCATAAAGGGTTACTGATTCCTCCAAACTATGCCAGGAAACAAACAAACAAACAACCTCAGCCTACAGTTAGGGGACCTGTTCTGTAGCATCGTTTGAAAGGTTAGGTAGACTCAGTTCGGGTCAAACAAGTGGTTTATCTTAATTAAGGGAACCTGTGATTGTGTATGAGACTTGGTGGCTTCTGATTCCTCCTGACTATGTCACGAAACAAGCATCTTCAATGTAGGTGGTGTTTCATGGCAAGGTTTGAGGGACTTGCTAACCTCCAATTTTCTGACTACATCACTGGGGTCCTCAAGGGGATGGTCTATTTTTGGTTAATTGGAGCGTCTTGATTCCTCCAAAATATGCCAGGAAACAGGACCAGATTAACAAAAATAATGGTGGCCTGTTGATTGGAATAGTTTGGAGGAATCAGTTACCCCAGATTTACTAACACTGAACTTTTCCCCTTACTAAAGATATATATAGGGGCTATCGTTCCAGCCATCGCTATCGCCTAGACCATATCGTCACTGACTTTACATATGGATCCAACGTACCAGTCATCGTCTAGGTCATGATATCCATTCACTGTACACATGGTTAGTTCCCAAATATCCAGTATAGATACAAAGAAGCCACAACCACCTAGTGTATCTATTTATAAGGGTCACACACACACACAACACACACACACAACACACACACAACACACACACACAACACACACACACACACACACAACCCACACACACACAACCCACACACACACAACCCACACACTCACACACAACCCACTCACACACAACCCACACACACACACACACACACACACACACATTCCCCAAACGTTTGTTCATCAACGCTGTTCAGTCTGTTAAGAAAAAAAAACCAACACACAAAACGTCGTAATGATGTGTCGTAATTCTCATGGATGGAATATGACTAAAATGTAGACGTGAATAACTAGTCAATTTGTCCTGAAGAAAAGAATAAAATAATCCTATGTTTTGGATATTTTATGTGAATGAACGTCAGACGATTTATGATGCCAGAAAAAGTGGCGACACACTCCATTCCATAGCTGCCAAACATAATCAGCCTTTCGTTCTTGGAATATTGAATGGCATCGCGAGTTATAGGAAATAAAATCTTCGCACTGATAAAAAAAAAAAAAAAAAATAAAAAAAAAAAACATCATGGTTAATGTCATTCTTAATATTGAATCAGAATACCATTACTTAAAGATACCAAAAATTATGATAAATGCCAAAAAAAAAAAAAAAAAAAAAAAATTCTAGAAAACAAACTAAAATATGAAAGCAACAATTTACTAATAAAAATTTATATGACATTGTTGAAAGTATCCGGAAATTCTCTGATGTTTAAAATGCATGAGATATAATGATGATCTGTGTACTCTTAGACTCAAAACTCACGATTCAGTCATTTCACGTGAGGCTTATTGAATTAAGGGGGTAGTACAGTGTTGGTAAATCTGGAGTAACTGATTCCTCCAAACTATTCCAAGCAACAGGACACCATTATTTATCTTAATCTGGTCCCGTTTCCTGACATACTTTGGAGTAATCAAGGTAGTCCAGTATATCAAAAGTGTACTATCCCCTTAAGGGTAGATTTCTGTGTTGGTGAATTGGAAGGTCTGTGATTACTCCAAACTATGCAATGAAACAGATCCCCTATTAGTATTACTGAGGGCTTTTATTTTCTAGTATAGTTAGGAGGAATCTGTAGCATTTCAATTTACCAACAAGATAATCAATCTCCCCTTAAAAAACAGGACGCAATGCATTTCAACTGAGCTCTATGGGTCTGTGATATTGTTTTGAAAAATTGGGAACTACCGATTCCTCCAAACTATACCAAAGAACAGCGTCTACTAAAGAGGTAGAATGTCTCATGGCATAGGTTTCATGGACTCAGAAGCCCCTCCAATGCACAACACCATCACAGGTCCCTTTTCATGGCACACTAAACACCAAGAGACTGAATATTTGAAGTACAGAAAATTACAATGAAAGTGTTGTAAATGAGTCACATCATCAGTCACACCTTCAGTGTCAACAAAAAATATTTCCTGATTTGAAAGAAGTCTTATTGTTGCTATTTTTTATTTATTTATTTATTTTTTTGTGTATGAAAACCCATAGGGAAATGTAAACAAAAGAGAAGAATGTCTAATATGAAAACACAAAAAAAATGAGAAAAGGAGTGTATTTTAATAATTAACTACTGTGTCATTGTATAAAGTTAAGTACTATCCCATATGAAGATTAGCCTTTGTTGACAACGTTTCCCTGATACGTCTTCAGGTTACAAATGTGGCATATGACCTGAAGAAGTGGCAGTAATGCGGTGTTTATAAGAGGCTTCTGTTCATTGGGTTTGTACGCACATTATTATAAGTTAGTGTTCTTCATCACTAGAAGAGTTATTAAGGGTTATTAAAAGATAATTTTCATGGCAATAATGGTAATGATATTAATAAGAATAATGGTACAATTAAATAATAATGATGATAATGATTAAATAATTATAATGAAAATAAAAATAATAAAAATGAAAATATTATTCAATAAATAATAATAATAATAATAATAATAATAATAATAATAATAATAATAATAATAATAATAATAATAATAATAATAATAATAATAATAATAATAATAATAATAATAATAATAATAATAATAATAATAATAATAACAATAATAATAATAAATTATTATTATTAATATTACTATTTTATTATAATGAAATTAAAAATTAAAACGGTAATAATGATAATTATAATAAAGATTAATGAAAATCTAATGCAACAAAAAAAATAAATCAATAACGATAAAAGAAAAATAATAATAAGAGGATATTCTAACAAGACTTAATATTTATATTTTATTATTGAGCAGCGTTGGTGAATATATATTTGGGAGAGAAGGAAAAACACAAAAGCAGAATGTGAGAAAACCTTCCACATTTAACCTTTTTATACCATTCATGGATGTACAGTCACAAGCTATAACAATAAGTGTCCAGGTGTTGTTGTTGAAATTTTGGAATCAACTGACATACCAGTAAACCAAATTACAATACTTATCCTGTTTTCTATATTTATTTACTGGAGCACAAGCGTTTAATTAATATTCCTTCATGGGTCTATTCGAAGCACACCTGGATACTCATTTTGACTCGTAACTGTATTTGTATAACACGGGGGTCGATTTCACAGTCACATGTAGTAGGTGTCGTTTGTATGGTTCCTCTCCAGTCGTGTGTTATTGTATTAATAGTCCTGAAAGTCACCAGGTTCTCACTCCGTCCACCAATGTTTAATAAGGACCTTGTAGTTGTGGATGGTGGGAATTGTAGGCTTCTGATTCCTCCTGACTATGCCACGAAACACACTCTTTCCATATTGGTGTGTGTGTTTCGTGGCAATGTTTGAAGGACTCATTTACCTCCAATTTTCTGACTACATCACAGAGTCCCTCAAGGGGAGAACCTGTTTGGGGTGAATTGGAGGGACACTGATTCCTACAAACTATGTGACGAAACAGGCAGATCTCCTATTGGTAACCCTGAGGTCGTCTGTTTCCTCCATGACATAGTTTGGAGGTGTTATAGCCACTTCAGTTTATCAAAAAGAGGTTCTTCCCCTAATGCTTATGCTCACCATTAATTTTATTCCCACAATCTCACATGTCAAGCCTAATAAACATCAGGTTCTTCCACCCGTACTATAGATGACAAAAATATCGGGGCACAATAAAATACCTGAAACATTTTGGATTAGGGCATGAAAGTTATCGAAATACTCAGTGGTGTTCAATTTGTATCAGCAGTTGTACGAGTGTTGTTTTCAGTACGCATTGAATCCCTTGTGCACCGATATATTGTGTTTGTGATGTATAGTACAATTAGTAAGTAGTTATCGTTCATTTTCCCATCCCCACTCACCGAGGGCATCACACACCTAATGAATGAATGCTTGAAGTACTCAGGAAAAATTATTTATTGTCTGGTAAATGCTCCTAAAAATACAGATACCTTTTAACACCATTAGCCACAGTTCAGTATAAACACTCTTTACAACTAGCACAGTCAATAATAACCACAGTACTCAAGTCTTTACAATCGTCACACAGCTCAAGAGTCACTCGGTTCAGGTCTTGCAAACATAACATTGTAAACATAATCACAAAGTCCCATGTCCAGCTGCTATCAAACAGTACATTAATTAACCAGAATTAGGTCAGAAGTTCCGGGTTTAAAATGTTCTACACTGTTCACTCACTCACTCTCATCACAACAGCTACTAAGGGAAGGATAAGTAGTTGCAGTACATACACAAAGAAGCCACAACCACCTAGAGAGTCTATTTATAAGGGTCACGTCAAACTGCACACACACACACACACACACACACACACACACACACACACACACACACACACACACACACACACACAGTAGTTCCACAGTCACAGTACATAGGTGTTTCATTCATTAAAATCACCTCAAGTTTCAGTCATGAGTCGCTACATAGTCTAAATCCAATTATAGACCATTGATGTAATATTATATACAGATTGTCCCCTTAATTAATACTACAAACAGTTCTAAAGCCACAATCACATGAAACTTAATCAAACATAATGGAAACCTTGCCCAAACGAATGCTAATTGTCAAACAGTAGATGTGAAATACCGAGAAAGTTTGATCTGTGTATAAAATGCTGCCAGAGAGCATGCTTATTAAAGGGGACAATGCTGTATGACTGTGAAATCGACCCTATATATATCCCTTTCAGTCCCTGGGTTATAGATTTGGGTTATGTGTTTAGATGATTATGATTACTATTATAGGGGACACGGGTGATGGCTTAGAAGTATTATTATTATTATTATTATTATCCCTCAGGTGTACTAGGGGTTTAGGAGTCGATCTTGTTTGTGGTAAAACTAACTGACCATTTTCCAAGGTCCTGTTTGTGTCGGGTTTCTCTCTCAGGCAATTGTACGTTTGTTTGTTAATGTTTACACTTTCTGGTTTGAGTCGGAATGCGAAGGTACCTTAATTAATAGGAACTCCCCGGACAGGAACATATCAGTTTTAAAAGGGATGTTATATTTCCACTATAGGCTCTCAATATATAATTAAGCAGATTCTAGGTACAATCTGACGTTTTTCCAGTCATTTATATCAACACATAATTATATATTTAGCCGAGTTTACTTCTTTCTCACAAGCTGGTGATGAAAATGTACAGGACCTCCTCTGAAAAAAAAAAAAAAAAAAAAAAAAACACACACACACACAAGTTATGACAGAGGGTTATCTGATTGGCTGAGAGGGGATTGCTATGGGTGGGGAGCTTTGACCAATCACCATTAGACTTTACCAGCGATATTGGCTGTGGATATTTACCGTCAACCACGAGAACAAAACAAAACGTATATGTAGTTAAGGTGGTAATTAATTCCCTTTTGGTACATTGGAGTGCCTTGATTCCTCCAAAGTATACCAGGAAACAGGCCCAAGTTAACAAAAAATAATGGTGTTCTGTTGCTTGGAAACGTTTGGAGGATTCAGTTGCTCCAGATTTACCAACACAAAATTTCCCCCTTAATTAAAATAAGCTCAGGCCCGTCTTCCTGTATGTAGCCATCCCCTCTGTGAATATTCTGTCCATCACCTTCATTACAAGTCACGGTTTCGACTGACATTACAAGTCAAGGTTTCGACTGAGGTGGATATCTATGGCCGAACAGTGCTAATTTTCCACCACCAGTATTTTGTTTGGTACATTGGAGTGTCTTGTTTATTCCTCCAAAGTAATCCACGAAACAGCACCAGATTTAGTAAAATATAATGGTGTACTACTGTTGCTTGGGATAGTTTAGAGTAATTAATTGCATAAAATTTACCAACACCGTACAACTTCCGTACGTTCCTTTATCATTAAAACATTTTGAGATGAGAAATATTATTATTTTTTTGGTGAACGAAAATTAATATAAAGTATCACTATGTATTCTTCCCCTCTAAGACAATGTGTGATAAATTAATATAAAACTTCATTATTTATTCTCTCCCCCCCCTTTCAAAAATATATGATGATTTCAGTTACATAGAAAAATTTCCACTATCGGCCTTAGAAATCGACGAAGTGAAATCAGGTTACCCTCAAAACTACTGACGAAGGAAAAGGAGAGTCTGAGTCCAATGTAACAGAATAGAATCTTATTTATTTCCCACTGACGGTGACTTGGATACTCCCCCCCACCACCACCACCCCTTAACCCCCTCCCCACTTCTTCCTGATATTGATAACGTTACTTCACCAGTACAGAATTTTACACCTTTACAAGTTTTGTTATATTTTATATGACCCTCCTTCCTTACACTATAGTTCCCCTCCAACGTTTTATTCATATACATTTTTCATGCATTTCGTTCAATCTCAGTGGCCTTCCATTCATATATATATATACTCGTATTTTTTTCGTATCTCCTCACCAATGTATACTTTATATATACATAAAAAATATATATCTATATTCCTAGATCCTTTTCGAGAACCTTATGTAACTTTTGGAATATTATCAATCAAGCCATTTTATCATTTGTCATTTATTATGGTTCTGTGTGTGTAGTTTTGGTATTTCTCTAACATTTTACATCAAGAAAGTTACAAGATAGGATTTTTTATTTGCATATCATGATCTTATGTTATATTATTTATTATTATTATGATTATTATAATTATTATTATTACTAAAATTATGATAATTATTATCATTAGTGTTATCATTATTAGTGTTAACAATAATATTATCATTATCAATATTCTTATTCTAATTTATATTATTTATTATTATTATCACTATTATTATTACTAATGGATTATTATCATTCTTATCATTATTATTATCATTATGAATAGCATATCTTCTTCTAATATTACAGTTATTATTATTATTATTATTATTATTATTATTATTATTATTATTACTTACTATATTATGTTCAATAATAATATTGTTATTATTACTATTATTCTCATCGCTATTTTCATCATTATTCCTATCATTGTTGTTGCCATTATTTTTACTATATGTTTTTATTTTGGTATGCTCTTTGGTTTTATTCATTCTTGCACTCTCAGTGAATATTTTAGCATTGATAATGGATCCATAGCCTGCACATTGCTACCCCAAATATGGATATGTTTTCCATGTCGGATTACTTTATCATCAGCTTCACTTGCTCAGATGTTCTCACAAACCTTCCTCCACCTACAACCAATTTATATATATATATATATATATATATATATATATATATATATATATATATATATATATATATATATATATATATATATATATATATATATATATATATATATATATATATATATATAATTTCTAACATCTGTTTATCCTCCTGACCCGGTTACACTTTGTATTTTTCAGTGTTTAGACAACTTCCTTTTCACAAGAGTTCAAGAATACGATATTTTTTGTCCTCTGTCCATCCCATAGAGTTAATTATCTATATCACTCATAACGGGTTATTACTTTGTTTGCGAATTGGAGGCTACGTATTCCTCCAAACTGTGACAAGAAATAAATTACCTCCTCCTAGGAAGGACATGTTTTCCGGGATAGTTAGTAGGAATGAGTAACTTCCAATACGCAGGACAATATCTTCCTCCCTTTATATTTACGAGTCCCACTATACCTGTGTTGAGCCCCGCTAAGGAACACCAAGACCACCACATTTATGTTTACATTAAGAGGGAGAGTATAATGTTGGTGGTACATTAGAGAGCCTTGATTCCTCCAAAGTATGTCAGGAAACAGAACCAGAATAACAAACAAATATAATGGTGACCTGTTGCTTGGAATAGCTTGGAGGAATAACATATGCCACAGAATTACCAACACTGTACTTCCCTTTAAATGTAGTAGTCATTATTTATATGTACTTAGGTATACGAGATCTGAAGGGTAGAGGAGGTGTATTACTTAAGGACCCTGTGATCAGGTGTGAAAATGGGAGGCTTCTGATTCCTCCTGACCATGCCACGAAACACGCTCCATCCATGTAGGTATAGTGTTTCGTGGCAATATTTGAAGGACTCATTTATCTCCAATTTTCGGACTACATCACAGGGTCCCTTAAACAGCCTGGTTAAATTGATCTTACTTCACTTTAATTAATACCCTGGTGTTGTGGTTTATGTATCCCATGACGTGGCTTATGGTGGTGCAAAATGTAGGGGACACTCTCCTTAGCAGACGAAGCACGTGTGTCTCTCAGTCGAAATGGAAGAAGTTGTCATAAGCATCAAAATTAATACTGTTAATTATGACATCCCCTCGTTGTTTGGTGTATTGTATTGCAGTCATTATCCGATTACCCTGAATACCCTTTTCTTCTCTGTAAATTTTTTCATTGAATAGAGTTTATTGTGAAAGGAATATCAATTGCTAATCGGAAAGTCCCCCATTAGAGTGACGTAAGAGATATTTTTCTAGTCTGGCTGAAAGGCCACTTCTCTCTGAAAGATCTCATATACACCAACTCCACTCAGAAAGGCAAAGCAGGATTCCAGTCCCATTCAGCCAGTTTAGTGGAGACATGGAGACAACCAAAGAGATAGTGATGCTTCCTTGTGAGAATTATCTAGTGAATGACCCCATGATATAATGTTAGGTCTGTTTTGTTCACATGATGATGGACATCCACTGGTTAGAGTTACTTAGTGTAGTTTACCTCTGCGCCTTCCATCCCTTTCACTTTCTTATCAGATAATTAGATGAGAGTTTCTAGGTAAGGTAAACACAGGTGGGGATCCAAAGGACTAGGAGTCGCTCTTCACAGGTAGATACACACTGAGAATTACTTCTATGAAACTCTTGATTCATATATACTCTTAAGTTTCATCATTAAATAATGCATCTTTAAAATGTTCCCATAATTAATGAAATTCTATTTCAGCTTTCATTTGTGGGAATAACAGATAGTCTCTGTTATTCCTACAAATATTAATAAAACAATCATTATTAATTTGGTCAATTAAATAATTTGTTCCTTATTTTTTCTGGTATGTTGTTGATATCTGTCACTAACTCTGTGGTGCTTCAATCAGACGCTGGAAGGCTGGGGTCCATCTGACCTGCCCACCTGTTCACTGACCATCACAGTGAGCAGCTGTTGGCACACAGATGAACCCCAGTATAAAAACAATGTAACAAATCCACTCATTAATGTTGTCACATCAAGTGGAATATTTTATTATTATTATCATTATTATTATTACTATTATTATTATTATTATTATTATTAGCATTGTGTTGTTATTTTACTCGTTCATAAACTTTAATTTAATTTTTGTACTAGTTTGTTTGATGGTTGGTTTTCGTTGTGTGGCTTTAGTTGTTGTTGTGGGTGGAATCCTGTGTGTGTGGTGGCGAGGCTGTACACTCACACACACAGAGCACTCGCTGACGTCCACTAAGAGTGCTCCACCCAGCTCTCTGTCTTTCTCTCCTTAGTATCTTTCCACTGTTTTTTAAATGGTGTTATTTTTAAACTTCGCATCTTTGCCTGGATTCTTAAAACACAATAACGAGTCCCTTATTTTCTTCAGAAGCAGTATTTGATATCATGAGTGAAGAAGGAAGAAATATGCTTATATAGGTTACCATTTTTCAATAATAATTTGATATATAAAACAAAAAGTAAATAAATATATTGACTAATATCTTCTTTATTCGAAAAGAGGATTAAAGCCACAAATTAAACTACCTGTTCTAAACTTGCAGAAATAACAATTCTACTGTCGTTAACCCTATTCTTGAACATGGTATCCGCCACCACACCCGCCACGTCCGAATCGGTTCCACTGATAGGTAAACTCGGTTGACTTGATGAAGTCTGATGTACAGTGTCGAACACAAGAGCGGCGCCTGAGATACACGGGATGTTTACTGAGGGAGCAGACCAGTCCAGTTTAGTAGTCAGACGGCCCACATAGAGCCCATCTACTCTTTATCATTATTATTATTATTATTATTACTATTATTATTATTCCTAGCATTATTTATTATTATGATGATACAACAGGATTATTTTTTTCATTATATAAAGACCTTCCTTTGGTTTCCTTCCCTAGCGATTTGTGTTCTCTCAATTACACCCCCCCTAATGTTACTTTTACCCCCACCCCCTCCCCTACCCCCAGAGTTTCATTCAACCCAATACCCATTCACCCCCTGAAAAAAGAAGCTTTTCTGTGATTCTTTCTTCACCCAAAACAACAACAGCCTTTTGATCAACACCTTTATAATATATCACAACAAACTTGCTCCCCGAAACAACCACAGAAGGACACATACAATAATGATAAGAATCAACATTCACTCACTCCTGCCTCTCACACACACAAACACACACATACATACACACACACACACACACGTACACAAACACACACACAGCTCATGCATTCCATTCATGATGGTGTGGACAAGTGAGATCCAGTAAGAAATGAACTTCAAGTGGGGAAACCCATGAAGCTTTTGTCTCTCTAACCTTTGCTTGTGTGTCATTGTCTCTTGATTCCCGTTATGGTCGTCTCTGTGTCCTTCAGTGATATATATACATATATTCTTTATTTTGTGTACAACTTGCATTTTACGAGTGATTAAAGCGCAGCATGTTATTTGCACGCACAATGTAGCACTACCGAGTGTGTCTGGCCAACCGGGAAGTCCATATATAAACCAGGTCTAAAACTAAGAGTACCAAAGGAATCATCTCAGGCTTGGTGGCCACAGTAATATATGTTGTGTTTCGTGTGTCAGTGATTTATTATTATTAGTCCCTCCGTACTTTCATCATAATGACATCAATAGTGTATAAAGTACGTCTCAAAGTGGCCTATGTTCGGTTGTCTCAGTCATTGTGTATCACCGTCCACATGTCCAAATTTAGAGTAACGAGCCTGAGAATGGTATTGGTGCCCACCTTCCCCTTCACCTCGTACCACTCACACAACCCGGTACCAGGCAGGCTGCGGCTGTGATTACACCACGTGCTTTATTTTAATTTGAAAGTTTATTCATGGTACATCATTTAAGATTTAATATTGATAAATTACCTTAAGCGTTTAAAGATTATACAGTATAGAATGATAAGATTATATTAATGTATTTTTTAACTTTAAATTTAAGTCACAAAAGCTATGGATAACCAGAGTTTTCTACATGTTTACTACTAACAAACCTCTCCTCCTGGACAGCATCTACCCTTTCCCTTGGCATCATACGTAACTCAGTAAAACTTACGACTCTTTCTTCTCGACAACACAGTTAAGCATTTATTATAATAATCATGCATTGGTATCTTTTTAATGATGTATGATACACACACAAAGAGGAAATTTCAACTTCCACTATTATTATTACTACTACTACTACTACTAACTGTTACTACTACTATTACTACTACTACCACTATTACTCCTACTACTGCTACTACTTAACTAAGATCATAATTTCAAAACAAGCAAAAAAAAAAAAAAAAAAAGAAGCAAATATTTTATCGATGGTGAAATGGCTAATTAATTTTCCTGATCATCTGCGCTGGTGCTTCCTGCATGGTAACAATACTACAGTGCCAACCTCACCCATTATGTAACAAGTGATTGATACCTTCTATAAATATCCCCCAGCCAACTCCCACGACCCCCACAACCCCCAACCTCCGCCTCCGTCCAGCCACCCCCACCACCACCCTCCTGCTCTGTCGCCCCCCACCACGCCGTGCCCACTCTATTCAGCTGTGGGTACGACACAAGGAGCGGTGTGTAGGGGGCGCCTCTCCCCTTGCTTAGCGTGTTGCAGGGGGCCCTTGCTGTGTTACCTCCATCCCTATCTATGTTTTTTGTGTCTTATATATATATTATCTCTCTCTCTCTCTTTCTGTAACTCTCTCTCTCTCTTTCTCTCTTTCTGTAACTCTCTCTCCTTCTCTCTTTCTGTAACTCTCTCTCTTTCTCTCTTTCTGTAACTCTCTCTTTCTCTCTTTCTGTAACTCTCTCTCCTTCTCTCTTTCTGTAACTCTCTCTCTCTTTCTCTCTTTCTGTAACTCTCTCTCTCTCTCTCTTTCTCTGTAACTCTCTCTCTCTCTCTCTCTCTCTCTCTCTCTCTCTCTCTCTCTGTAACTCTCTCTTTCTCTCTTTCTGTAACTCTCTCTCTCTCTCTCTCTCTCTTTCTTTCTGTAACTCTCTCTCTCTTTCTGTAACTCTCTCTCTCTTTCTGTAACTCTCTCTCTCTTTCTCTCTTTCTGTAATTCTCTCTCTCTCTCTATCCTGGTTCTTATTATCGCTGTGTTCTGTGTTTACTTCTAATATTCTTCCCAAAACTGTTATTTTCTTCACCACCCGTTGCGATTCATTAACTCTCAACCATTACTTTGTTCATGTATAAAGTAAATATTTTCTTTGCTATGAAACCTGAACTTTTAACTTGGGCATGAAATCATAAAAAAAAATATTGTGATAAATCTCTGGTAATTTTTCAGATTATTTGCTCACTAATTTAGGTGTGAATCATGGATATCTGTTTCAGAATTTAACTCACCAGTAAGTATTAACAAAAAAAGTTGATATTTTTCTCTGCCAATTTTTGTTGTTGTTGTTTTTATTCCAAAGATAATTTCAACCGGGTGAACCAAAGAAATTAAAATTCTTCTCTATTTTTTTTTCTTCCTTCACTTATTTTCTTTTTCTTCTTCCTCCACTTCTTTTTCCTTTTCCTCCTCCTACAGCGGCTGCTATTAATGTTTATCTGTTATTAATGTTTATCCTTTCCACTGTGTTATTATTGTCATTTATTATAGTTTTTTGTATCCATGTTTGTTTACCTAGATATTTGAGATAAAATGCATGTATGGTAGTGATTTTATGGACTGCAGAGTTAGTGGTACGTATTAAAGTACAGTAGTTACAATGTATTCCTTTG
>JAWQEG010007251.1:55000-72500 GCA_033782935.1 Petrolisthes cinctipes
TTGATAATGATGATAATGATTACTGATATAATGATTCTATGTATTATGTATAGATAGAGTCATGGGATCAGTCAATCATCATAGCTTGGTCCATATATATATTTTATTATTATTATTATTATCATTATATATAGTATTTATTTTTTAACATGTCGGTGAAAAGTGAAATCAATCAGTATTTGTTGCTTCACATTCACATATGTTGATTCATGGATGGGAAACGAGAGAGAGGGTGGGACTTTTTCGACCAGTGGCACAGTTTCTCGGACACATGAAACAGACACACTTCAAACGGGTCCCTTTGTCAAGCATAGAATTAGACGTGTGTGTGGCCTCTCTCTTCCAAACAACGTCTCATCCTATAATATACCTTCTGCTCAACGAGGGACCCCCGTTTTTTTTTTTTTTAGGTGTATCTGTTTCATATGACAACAACAACTGTACATGTGTCCCGAGTCCAATCTTATAAAAATCCAGGCTTTGTTGATGTATTTTCTGAATTGTCTGACACGACGCTGGACTACTACGGTGCTCATATTTTTATTATTCTTAACCTCAAAATTTGCAGAGAAAACTGACCGATTCCCTTCTAAATGGTATTAGATCTTATACATTCGTTGTTTTGACTAGACTTCAGTGTTTATAAAAAAAATTGTAGAAAATGACATAGTTGTGTAAATGTGTGGTGTAATTTGTCTTGGCCTGCATTATGACATTTGACGAGGGAGACGGTACATTTTCTCGAGCTAAAAATATTACAGTAAAAATTAATGTACACTCGTTCCAGTAGTAAATATTTCCATGAATACAGAAAATTTCGGTAAAAGACTGTAAAATACTAAAAAATATTAAAAAAATACTGAAAATTACTGTAAAATACTGAAAAATACTGTAAAAATATTAAAATTCTGAAATCTAGTGGATAAAGTAATGCACTATCTATGGTTCCAGTAGTCATTATTTCCATAAGTATTGTTTCTGATGATTTGAATATTCAGCTAAGCCTTTTGGATTCTGATATTTTGGACTGAAACTGTACTCTGTGGAAAGTGTGGTAAAGAATTGTTGTCCTTTCGTATTAAAATCTCCGAGTGACCGAGTGATTAAGTTAATTTAGTCACACTATGAGTCCTATTCAAGAACAATAATTATCATGGTGTGCACGATGATTTGGAGCCCCATGGTCGTGGTATTGGTTGGTATAATCGGTAGCTGGATGATTCTAAATACAGATTACGTCACTTTGAAGAATAGTATTTCTTCACAATTATCTCAGTAGATTATAAATGATAAGAATAATAATTCATTTTGCTAATAAAATGGGAATCTTATATATATAGTATTCAAAATATTACCTCGCATCCAGCATACCAACCGATAGATGGTATTTCAGACATACCAACCGTAGGGCTGCCACACACCATGGTACACTTTTTGAATATGGATCATTGGGTGGACTCGTCGGGTGACATTCCTAGTCCTTCACGATCGGAACTGTAAACATCCGAACACGACCACCCACCACTACCAGTTGTCGCAAGTGTGTGAGAGTTTGTGATATAGTTAATCTCATTAGAGTTACACTATTATTGGCGATAAGCTTAAAAAATAATGGACTATTGCTACAACGATGACTGATAGACCTACGATGGTTTCCTGTAGTACTATAGCTTATAAAATATTAATGGACTATATCCACAATAATGACTGATAGATCTAACATGGCCCCAAGAAGCCCAACCTCATTATCTCCTTATATGAAAATTGCTTCTCCCTTGCAGTCTGAGTTGAAGCAAATGTACAGTTGGCCACGGGAATACTTACACAGGTTATATGAAAAAAAGAGGTAATTATTCTGTAAGTACTGAAATGAATGGTCTGCCAAGTGACTCGTTGATTGCAAAACATCAAACCTAATAATAATAATATTGTGTTGCAATTACGTAGTCTTACATTCTCTGTAATGTTGTAAACCCTCGAAAACAACAACAACAACATGTGTACGAATTCTTGTTGCCAATAGTACCGACCTATAACATTATTATTAGTAACATTATCATCTGGTCTATAATATAAGTCCATCACACAAATCTTGGTGAGTGGTGGTTAGTCCATTATTTTTGGCAGATCGCCTCACAAACCCAAACACAGTTATGCCACTCGTTGGTTGGTAGGCCTTTCGAATGATCGTAAACACCCGGCCTGAAAGACTAGGAATACGACCACGACCCATGCCCCCCGCCCCGCCCCGCCCCGCCCCGCCCCGACGACGACACCCCGAAGTCCTTTTAGCACCTGCCCCACCATCACCCATTCAACCAACCACCACTACTTGGCCTCCAGGAAGTTCAGTGCGTGATCACTTGCTTATAATTCACTAAACATATTTCGACAAAACTCAAAAGCTCACCTCGTAAACTACAACTCTTTACGTAAACTACATACAACAAGTAGCTTCGTAAACTAGACAGAAAAAAAATCATTTCGAAAAACTCAAAAGCTCACCTCGTAAACTACAACTCATTACGTAAACTACAACAAGTAGCTTCGTAAACTAGACAGAAAAAAAAAAATCATTTCGAAAAACTCAAAAATAATTTCATAAACTAGAGTTCACTCCTTAAACTAGAAAAGCTCTTCTTGAGACACTAATTTCATAACTATATAAATTCATAATTTTATAAAATCGCTGAGAAATATCTAATCTTGGAAAATCTTAAATACATCACAAACATTTTACAATCTCATCAAAATAGCTAAAGAAAATTCACCCTCGGACAGTTTGAAAAAAAAAAAAAAAAAAAAATCGGAAGAAAATAATAAAGTAATGATTATGTAAACTAAAGATTCTCGAAATTTAAAAAGCCACCGAGAAAAAATATATAGTTAATTATAATTAATGTAATATTCTGCTGTTGAAACGTTCCCAGTTAAGAGTTTTTTTGTCTGCTATTTCTTAACCCAAACCTAATTAACAATGGTCAAAGTAATCACTCATTCATAAGAAATTTCAAATGGTTAATGAATATCAACTGTGGCTTCTATAAATCTCCGACAACTTGAAATAATGATTAACAATTAATTAAGGTTGAGGTATAGAAAAAAAAAAAAAAAAAAAAAAAAAAAAAAAAACTAACTCGATTCACTGATGTCAGATGTAAGTGTTCCTCGTTGTGCAATTATGTCACAATTAAATAGTTATAAAGCCACTTGTTAAACCCAATCAACCTCTTATATTCAAAAGAAACAAAGACCACATTATTCCTTAGACTGTAAAAATTAGCAGTTGTGAAAATCCCTACAATATGCATCATTGATTTAAAAAAGCAGCCATGTATAAAAAAAAAAAAAAAAAAATCAGAGGAATTACTTAAAAAATTCTCTAACCTGAAAATAATACACGTAAAACCTAATCACAGTAAATCCAGCAACCACTTGTACTTAACTCGTAGTAGAGAGTAGTCAAAGCATTAACTATATAGCCAAGGAGTCCCTCTCTCTATGTATCTATATATTATTATGTATCTGTATACAGTTTACAAGTGTAGTATACCTCACACGCAGCGATATATTGTATAGCACAATCTATATACATGTATCTGTATACAATTACTAAGTGTAGTCAGTAACCTTATAAGAGTCAAAGTATTCACACGCAGCGATATATTGTATAGCACAATTTACAGTATATATTTATGTATCTGTATACAATCACTAAGACAGTGTAGCCAATACCTAATAACAGTCAAATCATTCACACGCAGCGATATATATATATATTTATATATATATTTATATAGCACATTAAGAGCACGTCATTAAGCAGCACAGACCAGATTATGTCTAGAGAAGACAGTACTAACTTTGCATGATAGATAATTCGCACCTCGCACCCACAACAACAACAAGGATGGATCATAATTAAAGGTCCCAAGTTTAAGATTTTCAGGGTGGGAACAGGATGACCGCAAGCCAGCCAAGCGCCATCTTCGCCCGACGACTGAACACACAGACAGACTCGCTCGCATAGCTCTGAGCAGCTCATCAAGTCTTTACCGATGATGATGATGATGATGATGTCTTGAGATTTATATGAGTCCAAATTATTGATTATATAAGAATAATTATCATTGTCATATGTAAATTTGAACCTCCACTCTTTCAATCCCAAGTTATCCCCTCCCACAAACCAACCCCACCACAAACCAACCAACCAACCAACCAACCAACCCATCCGACTTCAACTATTTATACTACTACTACTACCACCCTTATACCCCCCATTGTTCATTACACCAAATACTACTTGTAATATTCATTCCCTTTACCAATTAACCCTGTATCGGTATCCATTATAAATGTATATATAACCATTTATCAACTCCCTAAACCCACAACAAACAATATCCTGGATTCCATTCTGACCAAAACTACATCACGTTATGAGACCTTTAGGATAGGAACGACGCATCAACCTTCTAGACAAAATGGTTCTTACTCCCCTCTTACTCTGAATACTTATGTTAATTCATCTTCATCATTCACGACTATATTGATTAAATTTTACGATGGACACTTTATAGCAGAAGTGAATGTCAGTGTTATTATTATTAGTAGTTATATTTATTTACTTATTGTATTCTATTTAATTACTTATTTAGTTAATTTTTCACTGCAATGATACACATGATTTAGAGCAACAGAAACGTAAGAGTCATTAATACTGTCTGAGTGATACGCCCCTCCTATCCTGAAGGCCTCATTATGACTCCTTACCAACCCACCCCCATCAAAACGAACCCCCTTTACCCTCCCCCCATCTTTCACCTGTTAAATGCCTCCTCTCCTTACTTAGTCCAGCCGTAGATCAAACTTAATTAAGCTTACAGATTCGTATGCCTCTAATGCCCTACAACAGAAGTCCTGACTGAATTATTTGCCCTGCTTCAGTTGAATGTTGTTTCTTGTTGTATTCCATTGATGTTAACCCGTTGTATATTTTTTCTTATTTCTTTTCTTCATTGTTCTCGTAGGTGTGACAGTACTGCTTTCACTCACTGTCTTCCTTGACATGGTAAATGGGTCTATGCCGACTACCAGTGAATCAATTCCATTAATAGGTAGGCAAACAAAGCTCTTAACGTGCCATTTCACCATCACCAAGTTAGTAGTCCTTATTATCCTTTAATTCAAAGCTCTTGATGCGATTAACATTTTTTCTCAAACTCGTGTTGAGTATCATTTGAACCTTCAGCACCCTTCCTTCTCTTTACTCTCCAGCCAGCTCACTCACCCACTCACATTCTCTCTCTCTTTCTCCCTCCATCCCTCCCTCCTTCTCTCTCTCTCTCTGTTTATTTATCTATCTCCATCTATCTGCCTATCTGCCAATCTCTCTTGCTTCGTCTTTTTCTCACACTTTCTTCTTGTTTTTCTCTAATTACAATTTCTCCCTCGATCCTCTCACTCCGACTATTCGTTCTCTTCTGTTTCTGTCACTCTACCTCCCACTATTATCTCTCTCTCTCTCTCTCTCTCTCTCTCTCTCTCTCTCTCTCTCTCTCTCTCTCTCTCTCTCTCTCTCTCTCTCTCTCTCCCCTATAATTCTATCTCTTTCTAACGTTGTTTCTTTTAATTAAAAAAAAAACAACACACAAGTTGATTTTTTTATTTTCTTACTCCATTTTCTGCATCTGATTATTATTTCAGGGGTTACCATCTTGCTATCCTTGACTGTATTCTCAAACATGGTGAATGATACCATGCCAACTACAAGCGATGCGGTACCACTTCTAGGTAAAGCCCATTACCGGGATTCACCAGCAGCATATTATTATTACTATTATTAATATTATTATTATTATTATTATTATTATACTTCTCTGTTTATTATTGTTATATATATATACTTATTATATAAAAAAAGAAAGAGATATTTATATATAAAGCATTCACACCCTTCCGTCACTGTACGAATGAATGCTCGGCTCGAACTTTTTTGTTTTTGTTTTATATATATATTATAAAACTGTGTTGTTCCACTTGTTAATTAATCGGGCCCGTGTCTCTTTCCCCCAAATCCCCCAACAACTCTCTACTCTATTACTCTCCCCTATCCCATTAATTAAACGGAAATTGTCAACTCTATTCTGCATGATAACAAACCAAACCCCCCCCCTCCATTTAACCCCCCCCCCACCATGCCCCCCACTTTCCCTTCCCACCACCATCTTCCTCATTTCTCTTCCGTTGCCATGGTGATATAATTGGCGGGAGCATAAACAAAAACTATCTATCTATTTATATATCCTCAGTTCTGGACATGGCAACGGGGCTCCCAAAAGTGATCTAGTCATTCCATACTTGGACTACTGAGGGGGACGATTTCATATTAGACATAAATATATATACACATACCCTTGGTTTAATATAATAAGTACTTCTTTTTTAATTCGATGTGTCATCACTACAACTACATATTTTACTCTTTATAAAGGTTATCAAAGCCTCTATAAATAACGGAACTTTCGTGCAAGTGACGCGCTTAAAAAAAAATATATATACACAAAGGAGAAGAGAAAGCAAAAAAAAAAAAAAAAAAAAAATACAAACCAAACCAAACCAAACAAAGCAAAGTCCCTGCCTTGCTATAGCTGAGAAGACAACTTATAACTCCCTGACACAGCTACTATTATTACTACTATTACTACTACTACTACCACTATTACTACTACTACTTACTACTACTACTACTACTACTATCTTAACCTTGTCTTGTGGCGAGCCAAAGTTTCCCCCGCCAGCGTTGCGTTTCGTCATCCGCCTCCTCACCATCACAGCCATCATCATCTTAATCACCACCACATGAGATAAATGTACACACAAGACCTAAAACATATTCATTGGCCCCTATGGCTGTCTGGTGGATACTGAGACCAACGCCTTCACCTCAATCCAGCAAATTGTCTTTCATAGGTTTCATTTTTAAAGCCATGAATGACTCTATCCAACTTTTGACAGCCTTCTTAGAAATCACTTGATGCATGTAAACCAGAAGTTCTTAATTAAAACTTCCCGGCTGTAATTTAATAGCAAGTTATATTTTTCCACAACAAACCAGTATATATGTTTGTTTTCATTCAAGACTCGTTCTCGTTATTCATGAAGTGTTGTTTTGCGAAGAGGTGTTCCTCGTAGGCCACCCGGCAGTCATCACTTCACACACAGTTTCACGGCACCACCTCTTGGCGTCTTAATAAATAAATCACACACACACACACACACACACACACACATACACACACAAGAAGACCCAAGTAGTTGTTGCTGTTGGTACCACCCGCTACTACCAACACCATCCATTTACCAACACCATTACCACCACCACCACCACCACCAATAACAACAAGTACAACAACAATAACACAACCACCACCACAACCACCACCACCACCACCACCACCACCACCACCAAGACCAACTCGAAAGCCGTTCTCCCTACCATGAGGAGACAGCCTTCGCGGTCCCTGTTTATTGAACCGATCTTGTGCCTGACTGACTCCTTTGCCATCCTCGTCTCTTCCAGGGGTTACCATTCTACTCTCCCTGACAGTTTTCCACAATCTGGTGACAGAGACGCTGCCCCAAGTGTCGGACGCCATGCCTGTTCTAGGTAGACTAATGGCAGCTGCTCGCAACTCCGTCACGCCGTAGCACACTCGATTGTCTATGACGTCACTCTCGGACCTCTCAGTCTTAATTCATTAATTCATCAACTCTCAAAATTTGTACCTTATTCATATAAATTTATTTTTCTTAACTAAATTCAAATACGAAAACATCCGTCCACAAGTATCAATTAAATTCTGGAAAACAAAATTCTTATATAATAACCGTTCTTAATACCAAAACCCAACAACAACAACTTCTACATATATCTTTAAACAACCAGCCGTGGATTACCATCGACTAACAAAAGTATAAAATTAATCTTGTTTATTATATCTTGGAAGACCAGTCACACTTTAAGATGAATATTGCCCTTAATTAAACACAAAAGCAGCAGCGGGCCCAACTCAACCCCTCAAACTTGACCCGAAACATCTCCCTAGTTTTGGCTTTCTTTAGGTTGATGTTTTCCCTCTTGATGTTGTCTTGCTGCATCCTCATCCTATAACCCTCACGAACAGCACGATGTTATTGTTGTATTTCATTCACATTCTGATTCTGGTCAACGTCAACAACACGATGTTATTATTTTTCAGTGAGTTGGAAAAGACGTACGTATGGCCAGGATATAATGTCTTGAAGGGTATATTTATTATATTTTTTTACAGTAGTTTGTTCACAATATAACGTTTGGTTTGCGTTAAGCGAATTTATTCAGTTGGGGGAAAGCATTTGGACGTGAGAGAGTTAGTGAGGAAATCAACAACTATTTCTTATTAGCCACCCATTTATATGCTATTTTCAAATGATTAAATACGAGGCATATTTTGGTTGACGAAATTCGAAAACAAAATATCTACATTTCTATAAGATTAATATTCATTATAAATAGTGGTCATTACAATATCGTTATATGCTAAGGCCTGTTTGATAATGGCAAAATAATTGAGCTAATGGAAATCAATAATCATTTTCGAAATATACGCACATTCTGACTGGCAATCAAAGCAATGCATAAGATAATCAGACTTGCAACGATTTTCCTGTTATGTAATTGTAATCCGTATTATTGTTGTTTATAAAATGAGTGAGTATCAAGAACATATGACCATATACCCAAAATTTCGTAAAAATCGCAATAATCGCAATGAGATTTAATTGCTTGTTACTCCTTGGACTATTCACTGTTACTGAAGTTAATTAAAAGACCGCGAAATCTAACTGTAGTACTCCAGTAAATTTGATAACACAATGAAATCAAGAATAAAAATATACTACTCAGAGTCATCATAATCCACTTAATATTAATCAAAATAGGAACCAGAACTACTATAAATAAATAATCCGTATAAATCAATCTAGTGCTATGACATGCATTATTAAGAGTTATTTTTAGAGTATAATGCTATGACATGCATTATTTTCCACTTCTATAATCAACTTAATGAGAGTCCGAACGTGGCGCACAGACCTTCTCTCTTAATATATGTCCTTTCAGGTGTCCGTCACTGTTGGTGTAACATAGACCCTGCTGTTTCTCCAGTGTCTTTAAATACATGGATGATGGATGTCATTACACCTACCTTAAAATTCTTCCAAGTCATTGTGTCCTCTGATGTGTGTAATTCAGCATGGCAAAGTATAAATTAGCCTTGATGTAAACTAAAAATAAAATAAATTAAAAACTGCAATATAAAACAAACAAACCAACCCTCAAAAAAAAAAAAAAAAAAAAAAAAAAAAAGTTCTCCAGACTTCCACCGTCCACTCATACGATACAACGTCGCGTAAATTCGGTCCATTAAAATTTACGCAATCATGAAAGGGAAAATTATATAATATTTTTTAGATCATGGACCATAATCCTTCTATTCCCCTTATCCCTCACTCCCTATCCCCAGAGATAATCCACCTTCTCTTCTTCTCTCCCACTTTCTATTGCCATACATTTTGATAAGTATAAATCACAATATATATAAAACTAATCATATGAAAAATTATATTCTTTAGATATTACAGAGTTAAGTTTAGCTGCTATGTTTTTATCACGTCACTCCTCCTTCTCCCACCAGTATTTATTTATTCTCCTCCTCCTATTCCCCCTCCTCCTCCTCATCCTCCTCCTCCTCCTCCTCTTTTTCCTTCAGCTATTGCCTCTTGTTATCCTCTCTTGTGTTCTGTTTCTCTCTGTGTTCTTGATACTTTTGTCACTGTGTTGTTTAAGTTGCTGAGGTACAGTAGATACATCTAACCTTATGTTCACTCTCTCTGTTTATGTTTATGTATTCTATGATTTGCATACGTTCTCGTCGTTATTATTTTCTCTTGTTTATGGAGTGGAGGGGGGTGTATATAAAATTACGCATATACCAAATATTTACAGAGATTCTACTGTAATTTTTCTCACGTGGATTACAGAGTTTTTGACACATTAATTTTTTCCCCTCGTTCATCTTTTCTGACCTGAGGCTTATCAAACCTGTCCCCCTCCCGAAAAAAACAAAACAAAACACAATATATAAGGGGCTTGTAAGCTTGCCAGTGACCCTTACTCATTGCCCTCTCAAGGCTCATTTTGGTGCATAATTATTCCCTTTACGATCGATCACCAATTATTTTACTCTGATTACAAATGTGTTCTTTTTTCAGTACAGTCATTGGGTCGCCTGACTTGCAGACCCCCAGTGTCTTGATTACTGCATTGTAGTCCCTTGCATTATTCTATAGCTTTAATATACATCCTGTCCTCCCATCATATTTATATATTTTTTGCTCCCCTCATTCATCCCTCTCGCTATTCTAGGAAATATATGACATCCTGCTATCCCCCCACCAAGTTTCATATAATAATTTTGCTACCCCTCCTCTGACCCCCTCCCTGGTCTGTAATGTAAAAAAAAAAAAAATATATATATATATATATGTACATCCTGCCTCAGGTTTCACGCTGTAATTGTTGGTGTTACTTTGTTGCCATCCCCCGGTGAAACCATATATGTGTATTTTTGAGGCACCCTGCTTTTTAACATAAGATTATTGTATATACATATATATTGTATATTATATATATACGTGTACATTTGTATACATATATACATACATATAAATATATACTATATAATATATCATGCCAAAGTACCAATTACATATTTTTGTGCCAAGCCTCCTCACTGTGTAAACAAACATATTGCCCCCGCCCCCCCCCCCACAGCCCCGCCCCCTTCCAAGTTTCAGCGTTATATTTTTGCGCCCCCCCCTCCCCCCTTCCTGTTCTCTGGTTTACGTTCTGCCTATGTTTGTTGTTGTTGTTGTTCTTCCAGGTGTGACCGTTCTCCTCACCCTTTCTGTCTTCTCATTAACCATATCAGGGATTTTGCCAACGACCTCCGAGGCTGTTCCACTGCTAGGTTAGGATCCACAAGACTACAAAGGACCATGATGTTGATGATCTCTTCTTATCAATTTGGCACCACCTTTTACTAGTTCTTTATTTTTCGACTTAATTAAGGCATATACTTCTCCCTCATAAGTATAAGTCAGCTATTTGCTACTATTACTTATTATAATTACTACTGCTATTACAATTTCCACCACCACCACCACCACCACCACCACTACCACCATTACCACCACCACCACTACTACTACTACCACCATTACCACCACCACCACCACCACCACCATTGTTCTATACTATTGTAGAAAAAATGGATTGACGAATTTTTAGCTTTGCAGCATTATTTGAGATATTACCCTGTAGCTTTTTTTGCTGAATCTTGACCAATTATTATCTACTAGACCAACAGGGGGTTGAAGTGATGTGTATACGTCGTCTCTGCATTTCTCATAATCCTTCCATCTCCTCCCTCTGTTGCACAATTTATCTCCCTCTCTTTTTCTCTCCCTCTCTCCCTTTTACATTCTCTCTCTCTCTAACTATCTATCTCTCTAACTCTCTCCCTCTCTCCCTTTTACATTCTCTCTCTCTCTAACTCTCTCTCTCTCTCCTCTCTCTCTCTCTCTCTCTCTCTCATCTCTCTCTCTCTCTCTCTCTCTCTCTCTCTCTCTCTCTCTCTCTCTCTCTCTCTCCTCTCTCTCTCTCTCTCTCTCTCTCTCTCTCTCTCTCTCTCTCTCTCTCTCTCTCTCTCTCTCTCTCTCTCTCTCTCTCTCTCTCTCTCTCTCTTAACATAATTTGAAGCTCGATAATATAGCTACCATAGTTCTACTATATTTTGTCCTTTTTCAAATCTTTATATATATAAAAAATATATATTTATATTATATAAGCTTTGGGTCAAGTAGTCCATGTTACTAAGGTATTTTAAGCCGCGACCACCAACCACCAACACCACTCTCCTCCTCCAACCACCAACAACAACCACCATCCCCCAACCAACATCCAACCAACCAACCCCTCTCACCAAACCAAACCAAACCAAATCAACCACCACCACCACCACCACCACCACCACCAGACCAAAGCCAGTATGTGTTAATCTCTCTCCCCTTTTTTCTCTTTGTCGACGTCGGTGACTGGTTCGGATCCGTGGCTCAACAACCCGGAAGGCGTGACCGTTCTTCTATCGCTATGCGTCTTCTCTCAATTGATTAATGAGACCCTTCCCCAAACCTCGGAAGCGGTGCCTCTTCTAGGTCAGCTGCTGTTACCATCCGTGGAGACAACCCTTTCTTTATACCCCACCACCTTTATCCAAACTCTCTCTCTCTCCTCTCTCTCTCTCTCTCTCTCTCTCTCTCTCTCTCTCTCTCTCTCTCTATTGGTCTATGTTTTCTATCTCCTCCTGCATCTCTACCTCCTCCTCCTTTTCTCTCTCGATCACTATAAATTCCTTTTACTTTTATCTCATAAACTCCTCGTTCTATCATAAATTTTTTTGCCTATCTCTCTCTCACTTTAACAATGACCTCTCCCTCTCACTCTAATAAGTCTGTTTTTCACTTTCGACTCCACCTCTAACTTTCTCTTTGACTTTCTTTCCCTCCAATTAACTCCTCCCGTCCCACCTCTGATTTTAGTCCCTCCACTATTTATCCCTCTTGCCAGACGGTAGTATGATGTTCATGACTTATTGCATAAGAACCCGTTTCAAGGACACGAATGTTTTTTGCGTTTTGCCTCGGTCAATTTTGCCCTCATATTTGTGTTATTTTTTATATACTCTTGCATTTTCAAAGTCCATTTGCAATTATTATTATTATTATACAGTTTAGACAGTTTGTCATAGCTTACAGTTTTATAGCGGTCATTAACTAAATTAAATAAAATGTTCTCTAATCATAAACCCTCAACTAAACGACTCAACTTACAAAAAACAAACCAACCAAACCAACCCCCCCAAACCAAACCAAAACCAAACCAAACCCAAACCAAACAAAGGAACCGCCAAGTGTATGCGCCCTGATGTGATGAAGGCAAGTCTAGCCACACGTTAATACTCTTCTATACTTATTGTGTTTTGCTCTCACTGCTACCCATGATGCACCTGTCTCGCCACGAAGGTTTTGTTGTCTTCCTGCCGAGCTTTTTACTCAAGACATTAACCTAAAAATATAAAAAAAAAAGCTTCAAAAAACCTCAACTTTTCTCCTGGTGATTTTCAATGTAGCAGAATTATGATGATAATGATAAATATAATGATAATGATGATGATGATGATGACATTATAACTAATTTAGGATCGTCCTTCTTGTCTTTCCAGTCAAACAACAACAACAACAAGAACTCACATCTGTATCATATTATTTTTATATTCTCAAAACAAATCCCTAATTTTCACAACTAATTGTACACTGGCAGGAATATGACGATGCATAACTTTGTTCGGCACAAAAAACGATCTTTCACTTTTGCATGAATCTATTTGACCTGTTTTTTCACTACGCTTGATCACACAAATAATAATCAACCACCTGTTTTACCTTTGCAGTATATATTCGGGGCAGTAAAGTGAGCCGCTTCACAATTTGTTTTTATTATTTTTTTTTTTAATCACTCTTCTCACAGTTCAAATCACTCACACCTATAACTCAGCACTGACGAAACTTTGGGCTCGACAGGTGTGGCGGTCATGCTGAGTCTGTACATGTACCTGGAGTACTTTAATGCGGTCACCCCAGTCAGCTCGCCACTCCCCACCATTGGTACTTTTGGCCACCACCACCACCACCACCACCACCACCACTCAGACTTTCAGCTGCCCACCCCGGCCATTGGCAAAACATCCTTAGTCCTCTGAGTGATGTCTGGCCTCCCTTGTACACATCCCCACCCAAACAACCAACCAACCAACCAATCATCTAACTCACTCGATGATTGATATAATTATTTTCTTACTTAGTCACGAGTACCTGCCTATTAAAGTATTCTAAGAGTTTGTTAATGCATAATATATGCGAGTTAACTTGTAATTTTCCCAGAGTTGTGGATAAATAATTTCACGTAAAATGTCTAAAGACCAGAACTGTTAGCGAATGGTTTTCGAGTAAATCTCTTGATTTAAGTCATATAAGTATTTACAAATAAAGTAATCCATCTTTAAGACATGGTCAAAAATAGCTAAGGCTAAATTCTTTTAAATTGCGGGATAAATTATATACAGAGAATTATTCACGTAAAGATTGTAAGCAGACGGTAGATGTATAGTACGCTACTCACAGAAGTCTATATATAATATTATATATATTAGGAAGAAGCTCTGGCGTGGCATCTCCCTGGGAGAGTGCCACCAAAGGTTATAATGTGTATATAGACATTGATGGCAACTTGCCTAATGTTACCCCGTCATCCTATATGGGCGGTGAAGTGTGTTGGGCCGAGCTGGCGGTGGGCAGACTGACGTTCCTCTTAAAGCACTTTTTTACTAACTAACCAAGAGGGGTCGTTCACAATCACCACCTCTATCTCTCATGTTTATCTAAAGACAAAAAAATGACACGAGAGAGAGAAGAGAGAATGAAGGCGCGCGTCGCGTGTTAAAGGACCTGTGATGATGCCAGCTACTTGGAACCTATTGATTCCCCCAAACCCTCCCACAAAACTGACTCCCTCTTTATATGGAGTGTTTTGTGGCATAGCTTGGAGGAATCAGTAGTCTCCATTTTGACGACAGCATCACAAGTCCCTTAACTCACTCACCTCTCGTGTGTAGAGAGTTTGTTGTTAACGCTGGTATTACTGTTCTTGTTAGAGTCTCGGTCTGTCTGTTAGTTATCGAAGTTCCCATGCAGTTAGTCACAAGAATTTTTAAGGGACCATGTAGAGTAGACTGTTTATTGCAAGGTAAATATTTTTGGACCTAAACTAGTCAGGATTCGAACCTGGAGACTCAAGAGGAGGAAACTTGTGCACAGCCCCTTAAAAACTAACCCGAATGTTGTGTTGTTGTGGCGTCTCAGTAATTTGGCACTCTTAACATTTTCTTACGTTTGGGCCTACGGTAGACTAGAATGTGGGCATGCAAATCTACGTTGCCTAAAGTTACTTGTAAAAAAAACAAAACAGAGAACTAACTTTGATTTGCTAATTAAGAAAGTGTCCAATATTGTCTATGAATCATTAATTACAACTCAGGTTAAAACTCTACTTTCTCTTAAAATGAAACTGCTAAACTTTCCTCCAGTTCTCATGGTGTTCATTAAGTTTCTGTCACACGGTTAATCTCAAACATAATTAGAGATGTGGACAATAGTAACCATAATTTATATTCTCTCCGTTTATAGACCTACTCAAGCATTTATTTAGTTTCTTGTTAAAGTTTTCGGACACATAATTATATTTTATGTCTGTCACAAGGTTTTAGTATGTCGTTTTTTATATTACTCTAAATGTTTTATGCTCTTATTATTATTATTTATTATCATTATTATTATTATTACTGTTATTATTATTATTATTACTATTATTATTATTATTACCCACTCGGCCATTTCGTCTCCTTAAACTGGGACGCTTCCTACTCTTAAACTCTCCCTCAACGCCACTTAACTAACCAAACCAAACCAAACCAACCCGACCAACTACACCGACCAGTTGCTGTCTGTTGCTGCTGTCTAGGTCAGGGGGAGTCGGGGTGGGTGTTGCTCTCTCTCTCTAGTCGCCCACACACACACACACACCCACCCACCCACCCAACCCCGAGCCTGGTAAATTTGACCGAGCAAAGCGGTGACTCATTTTTCATGGACTGCTTCGACTTCTTGCACATTTCCTTTACCCCCACCACCACCACCCACCACAACCACAACCACCAACAACAACTACAACAACAACCACCAACAACCACCAACAACCGCTCCCCCTCTACCCCCACCACCAAACTTTCCCTGTTCGGCCCTGGCCCCTGGTTTTTGCTTCCCCTCCACCTCATCGCGCGCCCCCCAACCCCAAAAACTATCTCCACTCTCTCATGAGTTTAGAAAAGTTATCAAAATATAGATTCATCATTCCAATCACATAATCGTAAAAAATATTATTCGTTTCACATTTGATTATGACCTCAAATGACCTTCTTGCACAGTCACACAGTCGTTTCAATACACACGGTCAACATATAATATATCCTGCCACAGTCACATAATTAATACATTGCCCTGACAATAGTCACGTACCCATACAGTTAATATATTGCCAATTTATCAGTAACTTGTACATTACAGAGATTATACATGGGAAACATAGCCAATATATTTCTCATTCCTAAGTCACACAGTTAATGTTTTCCCTTCGACACACGCCAAAAAAAAAAAAAAAAAAAACATGTCCCTTCGAAGGTCACTTTAGTGTCAAAAGCACACACTACCAGTTCATCTCATAATTCGCACAGTAAGAGCTGACATAAGCGTAAAGCATCAGAAAAACGATAATGAAACTAATGAAGAGAAAGAACCTGGGGACTTGAAGACAATCATTTAATCCGTCCATCAGTGAGGTAATTAATCCGTTCCCCCGCCCCCCCCTCCATCACAACAACAACAACCAAAACAACAACAACAACCACCACCACCATCCCGCCGTGAGCACACTAGATGCCCGGCCGGTGGTAGGTGAAGAGCCATAGAATGCTACCCGTCTGGTATTACCCCGGCACAGGGATACCCAAACCCTGGTCTGGTCTCTCTCCCACTGCATGCTGGACCGAGCCTGCATGGACACACCAATCGCATATACTGTATATTATTATTATTATGATTATCTTCTCCGAGTTTAGAGACACAGACAAGGAAAGGAAATCTCATGCACTACTGTCAGATTATTTCGTCTCCCTCCCCCCTCCCATCTAAAACCTCACATTTTACGTATCGCGCTCAGATGTACAATATAGCAGTGCCCCTCCCCAAACTTTACATCGCCCACTTACTTTTGGCCCACGCCCCCTCCACCACCGTCGTCCCTCTCCCCACTCACCACCACCACCACCACCAAAATCCCCACTCCCTCCTGTTGACCCATTTGTGTGCCTGAGCATGTTCCAGTTGGATCAGACGTGGATCTTACTCACTCTGTCTTGCTGACCAAGGGTAGTATTCGTGGTTTTCTTCATCTACGGCCACACCAGGACAAGGGGCCGAATTTTTGCCAGGGACACCCGCTTCCTCTGTTTCCAGTTTCAGATTTTGCATTTTGCTTTTTCAACTAACTCACACCAGAGCACTGAAGGTGAATGTGACCACTCTGTTTTCTCTCTCTTTCTTTTTCTGTATACTCTTTCCTGCATAGGTGCGGTTTTCCTTTTAATTTAGGCTTAAAGGGAACGCGGTTTATAGAAATGGGAGACATACCCTGCCTGGGCCAGCTTGTCGACCCAATCCAGAC
>JAWQEG010007251.1:77500-86168 GCA_033782935.1 Petrolisthes cinctipes
GTTGTCTCCCCCTACCCCTGCTTCTACCACTGACCTGGTGTGGCGTCCAGTTGTGCACATTCATCCGCTTCTTATTTTGGTCCTTCTTGCATGCTGTTTCTTGACTCCCTCTTTTTTATACCGCCATGTGTCTGACGAGGCCACCTTCGGCAGCGTGGACGGATTTCTTTAAGCCTCCATTAATACTCCTTTTTTCAGCTTCAGGGAAAAACAAATACTTAAGAGAAACTAACCCAAGGAATATAAACCCAACACTGTTTGTCACTCGGCGTCTCTCTCTTTCTCTTATCTCTTCATATTTATATATTTTCTAAATCGACATCTCATCTAATTAACAATGATATAAATACTGAACTAACTAATTCCAGTTCTATCTTTTCAGCTTCATCGTGGCAATAACCATACTTATGTAATCTCTCCTAAACCACACGCCTAACAACACCAGATTAAAACCTAACTCACCCAAAACTCTCCTTGCTAACCGAGACACAAGTTAAGATACGTTGTTTTTAATTTTCCCCATTTTAAATATTTTCTCCCAACTGAACGTAACAGAGTCTTATATAAAAGAAAGAAATCAAAACGCTTACTCACTAATTCGGGAAGACTTACTGATCTTCCTCCTCCTCTCCCTCGGCATCCAAGTATCGACGGACTAAGCTCATATAAAAACTATATAAAAGTTTCTAAAATTCCGTAAGATCCCTCAGAGTGAAAAACTACAAAATGCTCTCCATATAACTGTGTATCTAACCCCCCAAAATGACTATGATTGTACAGGTTGGCTTCTATATAAACAAACTTTAAACTCAACTTCTGAAAATGGAATTCCCATTTAAAAGACCGCTTTGCATTCCACACTGTGGCACCCTTCGTGTGGTATGCAAAAACATTATTCAATGTATGAAGGCTCCCACGATTATTTCTATATGAGGAAAGCTTTATGTTTAGAATTTGGGGTCATTAAATTTATCTCTGGGGCATCTTACTTGCTTATTGGTGTCCTATATGTTCCCCTGTTCACCAATATGCTGATGGTAACAGTTGAAATGATGATTTTGCATATCTCTCCGGTGGTATAATTGTTGACAATCATTCGCCCTTCATACATTTTTGAAATAGCTTTTACATTTCTTGACAAGACCGTAATGCATGCCAAAAAAAGTGATATATATATATACATACAGTAGTATTTAGTAAATGGAAATTTTGAGTAGTTCCTAACTCTGCTTCTCACATAGTATGTCCAATATAGATTCAGAGCCAAATCTCACTCCCTCATCCCTTAAGATATAACATTCCAGAGAGAATATGTACCTCCATCTTCCGTAGAGTCACCTGCATGTCAGCTCTGCCTCCTCTCTCTTCGTTCCCCCATGTCACCTTAAGTCTCCTCAAAGTTTCCCTCTTCAACTATTACACTTTATTTTTCTCTCCATTATTGTTCTCGACTGAAACTTTCCATCTCCGGGTGCGTTGTTCTTCTTCTGTAACTGGAATTTGGAGTTCTTACGAGCATAACTAAGCTACTTGAATAATATAATGCAATGCAAGAAAAAAAAAAAACACTCAGACTATCTTTGATTACCAATTGTGTAAAACTAATAATGATTTCACTTCAAACGTCAAGCAATATAATGCTCACAGGTCCAGCGATAAGTGTTTTTCAGTGAGCCCAAAAACTATTTCTTTTGCAACACAGATAATTTTAATCTATCAAAAAATTTCATGATTACCGAATATGAAAAAATTCCATCCTCTGTCTGCTATTACAACTGAGAGTGTACTAATAAACTGAGGCCTAAAGTACATTATTAATATGCTACAGTCTCATCAATGTACGTTGCATGATTTGCCTTTTGAAACTGCATTAACAGTAACAGAAATGTCTTGATCATTAATGGTAGAAGATTTTAGCTGAAATCACATCAAGTTATTCATGTTGCTAAACGAGAAATTCAACAGATGCGAGGCAATCTGTGTCTGTGTGTGTGTTGGATTATCTCTCTATCTAGACAAGACAAAAAAATTTAACACCATCTGGGTTAACTTTAGCACTAATAGTCTAACAACATTCATGCAATATTATTAACAATCATTGAACCTTAACCTTTGACATCTAACTTTTAATTTAATGTAAAAAAAAAAAACTTTTGATTATTTACACTGGAAAGACAGGAAATATAATCAACGATAAATTCCAAGCCCAAATGCTCAGACATTATTTATAAAGGAAAGCTACTCAGCGTCAAATATCAATCCAGACATAATGAGACATTCCTATCGTCGGAACAACAGGTTTTTAGATCAACCTTAATTAAGTTTCAAACGTTGGAAAGACAGGTAAACGATCAGCGTCAATGTTCAAACTCAAATGAATTGCTTATTATTAACGTTGGAAAGGCTTTGTTCATGTCGTGTTATAGTATTTTTTCATCTCGGCACCCACTAACTAACTTGAATCTCTAATTATTACTCCCATCTGTTCTTACTATACTCCCTTGACCAAAGAATATTATCATGCATGTCACCCTCCCTCCTTCCCTCCCTCCCTACCAATCACTGCCCCATGTAGGTCTGTGTTACCCTGATATTGTACACCTTCACGACCTTGTATACATTCACGTCCCCTTCTTTTACCTCTCACAATAATAATTCTTCCCCAGCCCCAGCCCCACCACCACCACCACCACCACCCCACCTCTATCTCTCTCTGTCTATCTATTTCTACTCCCTGTCTGTCAGTCTGTCTATCTCTCCGTGGAGCTAGTGCATGGTCAGTGTATTGTTAGACGTAGATATTAAGTGTTTGCATGTATTTATAATGAGTACCCATATCGAGCAGCCTAGACCCATATTACGTCACTGAGTATTATTATTATTATTATTATCATTATTATATGAGAATAGTGTGTTTTGTTTTTCTTTCATAAATTAGTGTATACATATAGTTTTGAAGTTCTAGGATTTACTGAAGAGAATCTGCTAGCTTTTACTGCACATATTATAGTAGTCTATGTCTGCCTGGTTCCCTTCTAGTTCGTTTTCTGTTAGTCTTCAAGGCGAAGGGACTCACTAATGAAATCCACACTCACCAAATCACCACCAGAAAACTTTAAACAAATTCATATGTAACTTAATCCAGAAATATTCCTCAAAACAAGAATTATAATCTACGTCTGTGATATTTCAGATGGTTCTAAAAATACTGGGACTAAATTTACTCTACCTCATTATAAAGTATTGAAGCACATTAAAAAAGAGTTCATCATTATTTAGATAAGTAAAAATTTGTGTGTAGCTTGTGGTGGTTTCTGTAGTGGGTCTTCTCGCTAAAGGCTGTGTGATGAAGTCCATTAAAATTCCTGTCCATTTGTCATAGTTATTGGTGGTTAATTAAGCACTAGTTCCTCTTAGTGTAGGCTTACCAATACAATTTATAGACATATCAAAATATCATCTAAAATATATAATCTAAACCTTTGCACCGCTTAGGTGGTCTTGATCCTTGAGCTGCACAGCTTTTCCTTTAGCAGATTATTCACGTATTTCAGAGTAAAAAAAACATCAATTTGCAGCTAAGTGTTGTTTTTTGGCCTTATTTTTATCACTACCCTCAACCTGCCTTTACTTTCCACCACCCTGTTGATACCATTCAGTCAGCATTAGTCAAGTACATTATTATTATTATTATTATTATTATTATTATTATTATTATGGAGTGTATTGGTCACTTATTAGAGAGTCTGTTTGCGTGGGTGCTGCTCGATATGGTGTGCTGAGAGTGTGGTGGTGTGTCTGGTGTAGCTAACCTGTGGCTCCGCGTCCTCCACAGGCACCTACTTTAACTGTATCATGTTCATGGTGGCCTCAAGTGTGGTCAGTACGGTACTCATACTCAACTATCACCATCGGTCGGCGGAAACTCACGAAATGTCGCCCATGGTGAGTACTCCTAGTCCTATTTACTATTTCTATTTTACTATCAAGGCTATATAAAAGTTTCGGTCTCTCTATCGTCAATATTTTTCTTTGCTTTTCTCTCTGTCTTATGGATATCCAATAATAATTATACAGGTGTCCAAATTTAATCCATATGGTTGTATAGATCAGTTCCAAATTCCAGACTGCTGCAGCTGGAATTATTTAGTAACAACAAGAAATCGTTAAATTGTGAAATGATCTTATAATTAAACTGTGAAATGATCTTATAATTAAACTGTGAAATGACCTTATAATTAAACTGGGAAATGACCTTATAATCAAACTGTGAAATGACCTTATAATTAAACTGTGAAATGATCTTATAATTAAACTGTGAAATTATCTAATATTATCTTATATACATCACTGACAGTCTATTATGACAAAAAAAGAAAAAAAAAGAAAAAAAAAAAATTGATGTTGATAGTTAATTGAAGGGAAGAAGTTTGCAATGAAGGTGGATTGAAGGACCCTGATTCCTCCAAACTATTGCACGAAACAGACTCCCTCAGTGACGGTGCTGTTTTGTGGCACAGTTTGGAGGAAATTATAAAAAATGATCACCATTAACTACTTATATGTTTCTAAAGAGAAGATAGAGAGACGAAACTTGTGTCTTATTATGATTATAAAATGTACATGAAGAGTTTGTTTATTTATTTATTTATTTATCTATTTGTTTGTTTGTTTGTTTGTTTTCTATCTGATGGTAATAAATATGCACAGCTGATGTCATAAAGGTTAACCGTGATTGGTCGACAAATCAGCCAATCAGAAGCAAAGTAGAGTTACAAATCAACCAATCAGAAGCAAGGTTGAACTACGAATTAGCCAATCAGAAGCAAAGTAGAGTTACAAATCAGCCAATCAGAATCAAGTAAAGCTACGAATCAGCCAACCAAAAGCAAAGTAAAGTTACGAATCAGCCAACCAAAAGCAAAGTAAAGTTACGAATCAACCAATCAGAAGCAAAGTAGAGTTACAAATCAGCCAATCATAAACAAGGTAGAGTTACGAGTTAGCCAATCAGAAGCAAGGTGGCAGATCCGGGACATCGGCTGTGGATATTTTAAACTCAGCTACAAAAAAAAAAGAAAAAGAAAAAAAAAAAAAAACATTACAGACATACAAATAAATAAATTATAGTTATCCATGCAATTATTTTAAGGATTATTATATATTATTCTTTTATTTCACTGGCAATGTATGTACAGTCACGGTATATAATCCTGCCACCTTCCCAGTTTAATTAAGGGGAGATTCTTTTGTTGTTGAATTGGAAGGTCTTTGATTCCTCCAAACTATGTCATGAAACAGATCCCCTATTAGTACCATTAAGGTCGTCTGTGTCCTGGCATAGTTTGGAGGAATCAGTAGCCTTCCAATTTACCAACACTAGAATCTCCCCTTAATCTATGACCTCTGGAATTTATGGTACAATTTTGGCTGTATTATTATGTTACAATTCCATTTTATTTCTATTTAGATTGTACAGTATATTATAACATTAGTTTTCATTATTTTGAGGGGGTCTTTTCTTCTCAGCAAACTGGAGGGCTACTGATTCCTCCAAACTACTCTACAAAACAGATACCATACTCGTGTATATATATATATAAATTAATTAAAGTAGTGTGTGTCCTGATAGAGCATGGAGGAATCAGAAGCCCTTCAAAATATCCATAAATAATGATCACCTTAAAGGACCCTGTGATGTAGTAAACAAAATTGGAGATAAATGAGTCCTTCAAATATTGCCACGAAACATCACCCGTATGGGAGGAGCTTGTTTCGTGGCATGGTCAGGAGAAATCAGAAGCCTCCAATTTTCATACACGATCACAGGGTTCTGAATGTTCTAACCATAACGTTTACTATTTCAGGACTGTATTTTCTAGCGTTAGCCAATATTCTACCGTGATTATAATATTTATGCTTTAGAGTGATGCAATAATTTAGCAGGATTCACTATTTTTTAGGCTTAATTAATCGGCAGTTCATAATCCAGAAGAATGTCATGGTGGAATGGAGGGTAATGTTTCTCTCAGAGGATTAATTAAGGGACCCTGTGATAAAGTCTAAAAGTTGGAAAAAATTTGGTCCTTCAAATATTGCCACGAAACACCACCTATAGTGAAGGAGATTGTTTCGTGGCATGGTCAGGAGGAATCAGAATAAGTCTCCAATTTTATACACGATCACAGGGTCCTTAAAGGGAGCTTCTCTTTTTTATCTGTGAATTGGAAGGCTACTGATGCATTCCTCCTAACTATGCGATACTGTCAAATACCACCAAAAATCAATCGGTTTACGAAGTGCACCATGACATTCTCCTTGAATATGGACCTCTGCTTTACCATAATGCTACCTCTACTATTGTATATTATATTGACAGACTTCTGGTGTCCATCGGGAGACTACAGTATTACCCTCTGTCTCATATATATATACTTTTATATTCTATGTCTATTAATTACTGTGATGTGGTAGGAAAATTGGAGGTAAATGAGTCCTTCAAATATAGTCACGAAACACCAACTATATGGAAGGAATGTGTTTAGTGGTATAGTCGGGAGGAATCAGAAGCCTCCAATTAACATACACGATCACAGGGTCCTATTTAGGGCAGTATAATTATACAGTGTTGGTATATCTAGAACAACTAATTCCTCCAAGCTATTCCAAGCAACAGGACACCATTATTTTTGTTAATCTGATTCTGGAGTATGAGTGGGAAGTGTAGGTGGGTATTGGGAAGTGTAGGTGGGTATTGGGGAGTGATGAAAGTGGTGGGTATTGGGGAGTGATGTTAGTGGGAAGTGTAGGTGGGTATTGGGAAGTGTAGGTGGGTATTGGGAAGTGTAGGTGGGTATTGGGAAGTGTAGGTGGGTATTGGGAAGTGTAGGTGGGTATTGGGAAGTGTAGGTGGGTATTGGTTAGTGATGATAGTGGTGGGTATTGGGAAGTGTAGGTGGGTATTGGGAAGTGATGATAGTGGTGGGTATTGGGAAGTGTAGGTGGGTATTGGGGAGTGATGATAGTGGTGGGTATTGGGGAATGATGTTAGTGGGAAGTGTAGGTGGGTATTGGGAAGTGTAGGTGGGTATTGGGAAGTGTAGGTGGGTATTGGGAAGTGTAGGTGGGTATTGGGAAGTGTAGGTGGGTATTGGGAAGTGTAGGTGGGTATTGGGAAGTGTAGGTGGGTATTAGGAAGTGATATCATAAACATCATCATCATCATAATATACATCACCAAATCCATTAATATCATCATCTCCATCATCATCATCATCATCATCATTAATATCATCATCACCATCATCATCACCATCATCATAATTAACATCACCATCATCACCATTACCACCAAGTCCTTTCACAACTTTCTTCACCATTCTCTGTTTACTATCAGTCTAACTTAACCCACTCAGGAAAAGACCTCATTATCTCCTCTCATTATCTCTTTTTCCATCTGACTGAGCTTCTTGTCTCATGGAAGGGGCTTTTACACTGTCACTTACTCCCCTAATTATAGTCTGTTACGAAAATACAGATAGATTATAAAGTAGGTAAAGAGGGACTAAGTAAGGTTGAGTCAGGAGTAGGTGTGTGTGTGTGGAAGGAGTAGGTAAAGTAGGAAGGTAGAATGAGGCGACAGTGAGGTAAGAGTAGGTAAGAAAACAGTAAAAAAGACAACTAGTATGTGAGGTAGAAATAGGTCAATGTTTAGGTAGAGTGACATGAAAAAATAATTATTGTGGTCGCCCTCATCCCTTTGAACCAATAATCTGATAAAGCAGTGAAATTGTTCGTTGTATCAGTGAAGAAGTAAAGGTGCAACAGTGAAAAATATATACATGAATAGTAAATACAAGTATGTATGGATGTTGCAGTGAAAGAAAGAAAAAAACAAATGTGTGGTGATTTACAACAAAAAGAAGATGCAGATGAGAAAAGAGTATAAGGATTTAATATTGAAATGGGTACAGATGCAACAGTGGCAAGCAGATATACAACAGTGATACAATAGCAATTTAAGAGTGAAATCGTAATGGAGCAAATGGGAAAGTGTATGTATATAACACTAACGACACAAGTGATCAGGGAAAATGATCATAAACTTGTATCTAAAACTATGAAAGACTGAAGTAGTGACAAACAGTTAAAGGTGTATTATTGGCCACAAGAATTCATACACACGCTGTTATTTTCGAAGGTTTACAACATAGATAAAATGTAAGACTACGTAACTGCAATACAACATTATTATTATTAGGTTTGTTGTTTTGCTAATTAGCGAGTCATTTGGTAGACCATTCATTGCAGTACTTCCAGAATAATGACCCCTCTTTCCATATAGCCTGTGTAGGAATTCATGTGGCCAACTGTACAAAATGAAAGTTGATTAATTAAACAATATTGAGAGAACGTTGAAACAAGGAGAAGTGAAGCAGTCAGTGAGCAAGTATCAGTGAAACAATACACTGAAAAAAAAAAGAAGCAGTGAATTTAAAGGAACAGTGAAAGTGAAAAATAATTAACAGTGAGCAAAAATATATGGAATTTTGACTCAGCATCGTTGAAATCTGGGAAATGATAAAATACGTACAGTACTATCAAAGACAAAAAAAAAAGGAGTGTCGTGAAATTGGTTGAAAATATTTGGTAAAGGGATATTATCACC
>JAWQEG010007252.1:0-2500 GCA_033782935.1 Petrolisthes cinctipes
CAGTCATAAGGGGAGATAGTAGAATTATAAGGCAGACAGTCATAAAGGCAGACAGTCATAAAGGCAGACAGTATATAAGGCTGACAGTCATATATTTAGACAGTATTATAAGGTAAACAATCACGAAAGCAGACAGTCTCAAAGGTAGACAGTATATAAGGCAGACAATCAGAGAGTTCGTAAGGTGAGGCCAAAAGGTTAAGGTCAATTATATGAGGCAGACAGTGACGAATGCAGACAGTATAATTATAAGGCAGACAGTATGATTATAAGGCAGACAGTATAATTATAAGGCAGACAGTATAATTATAAGGCAGACAGTATAATTATAAGGCAGACAGTATAATTATAAGGCAGACAGTACAATTATAAGGCAGACAATCAGAAAGTTCGTAAGGTGAGGACATCAATAGGTTCAGCGACCTCCACATCCTTTGACATGCATTAGGCCTGTATTCAATTTCCAGTGTTCTTTTGTTCTGTCGGCGTTTGCTGGGTTGTTAGCTGAGGACTTGTGTGTAGGAGGGACATATCCACCAACCAGGCTTAGACGTAATGTGGATAAGATATTGTCGGCAAGTGGTGGTAGTCAATTGGTTTCCTATGAATCGAGATGATATATTATGAATTAGTCTATATTTTACTATTCGAAGACAAAGCAACTCCAGTTATGTATGTTTTCTTTACCTCCTTCGAAATTATATATAAATTAGTATTTATTTTACTATTCAAAGACAAAGCAACTCTAGTTATGTATTCTTTCTTTCTTTCCCACCTTCAAAAAGAACAATAATTTTGTTCATATTTTCCTACTCTGTAAATAAAGCAACTTCAGCGCTGTGTACTTTCTTTCTCCCCCTCGAAAAGATGTAAATGAGTTCATATAATTATATACTATTCAATAACAAAGCAACTCCAGTTATGCATTCTTTCACCACTTCGAAATTATATGTGATTTTGTTCATTTTATTACTCAAATCAACTTCACTTATGTATTCTTTTCCCCCTTCAAGAAGATATATAATTTTGTTAATATTTTCCTTCTCATAAACAAAACAACTCCAGTAATGTTTTCCTTTCCCTTCCACCTTGTGTTGGTTTCTTCCGTGTCTGACTCCCTTTAATCACTCCCTAGACGTTATCTCTTATCACCTACTTGCCTGTACCAGTGATACTATCAGTAGAACGCCAATAACCCCCACAACACACACACACACACACACACACACACACACACACACACACACATGCACACAAGCCAACCTAAGATTGCATTAACATAATTTGTTTTTCAAGGTGAGTTTCTTTGGTTGGTGAACTGAAAAGTCTCTAGATTCCTCCAAACTATACCACGAAACAGATCACCTATTGATATACCATTGAGGACGTCTGTTTTCTGTTTTCTGGCATAGTTATAGAAGGAATAAATAGCCTTCCAATTTGTCAACAGGACAGTCTCCTTAAGTACGGAACTCTTTGCCATTTGTATCTGTGTCACACTCTTATAAAAACTGTATTTACTTACACGCATTTCAGGACTGCACACGAAGAAACTTAATTATACTGTATGTGTGTTTATGTACAACGGTGACACTAATGGACGCAAACGTACTGTACATGTGCTCACGTAGTACTTACACAGGCAGAGGTATCCACAAATTTTTGCACTTATTCCTACATACTTGCATACCTTCACCCCCCCTCTCTCTCTCTCTCTCTCTCTCTCTCTCTCTCTCTCTCTCTCTCTCTCTCTCTCTCTCTCACACACAGAGCGAGTGCCTGAACACTTGGCCGTGACCCTTGCCTCAGAACGGGTGTCATTATGGGTGGAGTGAGGACAATGCCTGGCGTGGAGGAGTCAGGGTATTGTTTGTGGCTCCAGAGAATAAAAGGTCTCGTGTGTATGTGTGTGTGTGTGTGTGTGTGTGTGTGTGTGCATTTCTATCTATAAGAGCTGCAATTTACCACCCCACATTAAAAAGAAAAGAAAAATACCTGTATATCAGAATAATGTCCATAAATATTTTGGAAAGATACCACATGCAACATTCCTATAAAAACATATCCTCTCGGTAACCTCATATATGGTCTGGTACCGTGAGGGCAAAAATATACGTGATCTCCTCCATAACCACTGTGCCACGAGCCAAGAAAACTACCAGGCGACAGTGTTTTGTCTGTTTGTTGTCTTGGTCTGGATAATTCCGGCAGTGCTTTCAAGGGTGCATATTATCGCGTTTTCTTTTACAATATCGGTGTTGGTTTATGTTCAGGGTGCACTTAGGTAGTTGCACTCGTGAGTTGGAGGGAACAAAAGACACGCAGGGTAATGCATGATTAAAATCAATACCTGCCCGGTACTCCACGTTCATAAAAGCCTGTAAATGAAGGTTACGTTTGGTTTTAAAGGGGATGTGCATTGCGTGTCCCAAAGTCAGTGAGCCAGGAGGAGTGGGAGGGGATGGGGTTGGCAGCCATGTACGAGTAAAGAGAGAATTCG
>JAWQEG010007252.1:7500-54759 GCA_033782935.1 Petrolisthes cinctipes
ACTTCAACAAGACCTGGATACAAATTTTGGATTGGGAGTGTATGTACAGTTGCCTTAAGTTCTTCTTTACCCCCTGTAGTGGCTGTGGGGTACATGTGGCAACGCTGGAAACGTTCGGATCACATCTGATACAGTACAGGATGATTCAGTAGGGAGATTGTCTCATTCATAAGTGCAGTTCGAATATTGTTATGCTGCCACATCTACACCAGACACAAAACAGGGGGTAAAGAAGAACCTTGAGGCAACTGTGCATACACTGGCGTCAGAAATTGTGTCCCGATCCCCTGGTAAAATGAATCGCAAACAGCCTAGCTTTGAAGGTTCGAACAACTGTGCGTCTCCCTACAACACACAGTAGTTCGAATCATCAATACTCGGCTAGTTGCGACTCATCGTGCCAAGGGATCAGGACACAATTTCTGACCGCGAGTGTACATACCAGAAGAGGAAGGAAGGGAGGAATAGTGTAGAGAAGGAAAGGGGTGTATGACGTAGATAAAAGTAGGGAAGTGACAGAGAGGTGGAGAGATGAGAAGTATACTGTAGACGGGAGTATGAAGGACAGGATGGATGTATGACGAAGAAAGATGCTGTAACTTAAGATACACCATAATTCTATACATTCTATTACTATACCATCATAGCTATTCACCCACAATACCTACTTTCCGTACTTCCACTTTCGTTCTCTCTATACCAGTGAGAAAAACGAAGTTGCAGGGAGAGACTGGAGGTGAATCTAGGAACACTATGAGGCAAGAGTGAACCATTATCCCAAAATTTAATTAACCACTAACTTATGACGTATGTTGTTATGTGTATTTAAAATTAGTCAAGTTTGTATTTTTTTGTCATTATAGCATCAACATATCACCTCATTTCTCTAACCCATCTAAATCAACTCGAGTCTTATTATTATTATTATTATTATTATTCTTAGATTGTGTAGACTTGTGTTAATTAAGGGCGTAGTACAGTGTTGGTAGATCTGGAGCAACTGATTCCTCCAAACTGGTTCAAGCAACAGGCCACCATTATTTTTGTTGATCTGATCCTGTTTCCTGGCATACTTTGGAGGAATCAAGGCGGTCTAATGTACCAAAAGTATACTATCCCCTTAATGTTAGACGATTTAGAATGACAAATGAAAACTTCCCCAATACAAGAGTTTAATAAATGCCGTAACTATTTTCATGTTGGCGAATTGGAGTGTATCAAGTTCCTCCAAATCATGCCACGAAACAGGGAGGGAGGAAATGGATAGCTTGGAGAGGGAGAGGAGTGGGGGTAATGTTGATAAATGAAAGAACTTATTAAGATGGTATGGAGAAAGGTCGAATATGGGAGGGAGAAAGGAAAGGAGGAGAATGTTTGAATTTGTGAGGAAAAGAGGGGAAAGGTTGAAAGAGAAGGAAAGGAGGAATAAGATTGAAAGAGGGAGGGAGGGAGGAGAAAGTTTGAATTTGAGAGGAAGGGAGAGATAGGTTGAAAGGTAAGGAGGAGGAAAGCGCTGAAAGAGGGAGGGAAGTAGGTAGGAGGTAATAATTGGGTAGTGAAGGACAAAGCAATGACAGTATAGGTAAAGGGAAAGGATGAAAAATACATGGAAAGGAACAGAAGAAAAATGGAATGAGAGGGAATGAGAGGGGAAACGAAGAAGGAATTTGAGAGAGAGAATAGGAATGGCCCGGAGTGAGAGGGATAGAGTGAGAGTATTATTAGTGAAGGAAATAATGAAAGAGAAAATTGTAAATACACAATATAGAAGATAGAGGTGACGAAGAGAGAGAGAAGAAAAAAGAGTATAGATAAAAGAGGAAGAGAAATGGAAAAGAGTATAGATAATAGACACAGAAGTTAGGAGGAAGACAGATGGAAAAGAGAGAGGTTAGAAGGAAGAGAGGTGGAATAGAGAGAGAAGTGAGGGAGAACACTACTACTGTGCTCTGGTGTAAAGTGTGTGTGTGTGGCCTGGAACCTGGGCTACGTGAGCCAATTACGGTAAAGATAAACTTCTCTCTCTCTCTCTCTCTCTCTCTCTCTCTCTCTCTCTCTCTCTCTCTCTCTCTCTCTCTCTCATATACACACACATTCACACACAAAGTTTATGTGTGTAAGTGTGTGTGTGTGTGTTTTTTTTTTTTTTTCATTTGCCTCAGTGGTGATTGATATTTATTTGTATGCAGTTATTTTTTCATATTCTTTCACTATCATTCTCTTACTTATCTCTTGTTTTGTGCCTCACATTTTACTTGCTTTACACACACACACACACACACACACACAAACCACTTTGATCCCAGATGAGGCAGGAGAGGACGAGCAAAAATATCCTGTCATTGGCTTGTAACCACCACCTCTCCCCTCCTGGCATTAGGCGACAGATAGATAGATAGATAGATAGATAGATAGATAGATAGATAGATAGATAGATAGATAGATGGATGGATGGCTAGACAGACAGATAGATAGGGAGAGAATGAAGGGGAGTTCGAGCCAGGGAGAGAGAGAAAGTGATTGGGGAAAGTGTATGAGAGGGAGAGTGAATGAGGCAAGACCATGACAGAGTGAGAGGCAAAGACAGACAGAGACAAACAGTGAGAGAGGGAGTGGGAGATATTGCAGTGTTTGAACCCAGGCTGAGCCAATATGAAAGGCTCAGTACAAGCAGAGAGGATATACGGGGTCAGGAGCTGGCAGGCAGGCAAGCAAGCAAGCAACCAAGCACGTAAGGAAGGAAGCACGTAAGGAAGGAAGGAAGAAAGGAAGCTGAGGAGGTCATAATTTTATAAGGTATACGTACAAAGCGTCTTTAATAGGCCTACTGTATGTAAATATATATAGAGTGAACATAATAGAGTCATAACCCCGATTTCTATAATATATATATCAATATGTTAAAATCAAAGAAGAAAAGACTGTATTTATTCTTTGGGAACAACAGTGTTATGGTTTAGTTACCTGGGTATTTTGTAACCCAACACACATCGACTTTTCATTCAGTGGCGTATATGGTGGAAATTAGCTGTTTCTCTACCTGACCTACAAAACTTTACCAAAATTTTCATGACCCCGGGCCTGCAAATATTTCCAAAATTTCATGACCTCGGAGCTGGGAAATTTTACTAAAACTTTCATGACACCGGGCCTGCGAAATTTTACTATACTCTTCATGACCCCGGATCTGCGAAATTATCCTCAAATTTTCATGACCTTGGAAATGTAATATTCTACCAATATTTTCATGACCTGTTAACGAGAGAACGTCGATATTATTATTGATTCCGCCAGACTATGACAAAAACAATATGTATACCGAGGGAATCTGATTCGTGACATAGTTTGCTGGTATTAGTAGTAGTACCGTACCGTATCCAGTTCGTCCACAACGTATGACCCCCTCAATTAAGGTTAAATTTCATTATTGTTGCATGTCCTACTGAAACAATTGCAGTTCTGTTCCTTTATTTGTTGTTTCAAATTGCCATTCAGAATTATTATTCATCGTTTGACACACCTACGATTGCTGCTGTCTGGTCCTGACGTTCCCTATAATGAAAATATGAACGTATACAGACATGAATAAATATAACACACATACGGTATATATCCCCATACTACATTTTTCATTAACAAGAACACAAAATATAACAACATGAAAAACAAACTCGTATGTACTGTACAGCTAATTAAAAATATTCACTGACAGTTTATATTACTTTTATACGACATTGTGCTCATGTTGTTGGCTAGAGGAAAAAAAAATGTCACCATCCTCATTATTCCAAGATGCTGTGAGTGACTGTCTAGCTGCTCTTACCTGATAGTTACGTGTATTGATGTGGTGTCGTCATTTAGTGGGGCAGAAAAGAAGCAACTATAGTACCTTGAAATCTCCATCTAGTGTGACACAACTAAGACAACCAACATCTCTATGATTTACTCAGTAATTTCTGGGCCTCATAAGGATCACAAACTACTGACACCCTATAGTTACGAAGTTGAGAAAAAAAAGTAAGAGAGAGAGAGAGAGAGAGAGAGAGAGAGAGAGAGAGAGAGAGAGAGAGAGAGAGAGAGAGAGATGTGAACAGACAGACAGGGTGATAGATAGAGAGAGGTACATTTGATTGCCTTAAACCGTGACGTGGAGTTTGATAAGCAAATAAGAAGAGCGAGTGACTGAGCAGAGGGAGTCAGTCGGACGGCACGCTGTAATATTGAGATGGGATGATGCGTAGGTGTGTGTGTGTGTGTGTGTGTGGTGCGACCCGATAGTGTGGGTGGTATGATGTGGTGTGGTGATTGGTAGTGTGGTGTGTGGTTTGTTGTGGTGATTGGTGATGTTGTTTGGAGTGTTGTGTTGTGTTGTGGTGATTAGAAGTGTGGTGTGATGTGGTGTGGTGATTGATAGTGTGGTGTGATGTGGTGTGGTGATTGGTAGTGTGGTGTGATTTGTTGTGGTGATTGGTAGTGTTTTTGGGGTGTCGTGTTGTGTTGTGATGATTAGTAGTGTGTTGTGCTGTGGTGTGGTGATGGTAGTGTAGTGTAGTGTGGTTTGATTTGGTTTTCTCTAGTGTGGAGGTATAGTGTGGTGATGGTGGTGGCTTAGTGATTATAGTGATGACAGATGCATGGTGCAGTGATGATGATGATGATGAAGCGGATGAAGAGGAGGAGGTTAACGCGGCGAGAGAGTGGGATGGAAAGTAAGGATGATGTGGAGGTAACGAATGCCTCTTTGATAACTATTACAACTCTCCCACCTGTTGATCACTACTGCATTCTGGTAGTATGATAAACAACAACTCTCCCAGATATTCTCAGTGTTGCTCTTTCCTCCTTGTAGCTGGAAGTGGGTGAGTGGATCTACATTAAATAAGTGGGTGAATGGAAATGCATTAAGTGGGTAGTGGGTCTACATTAAGTGGGTGAGTGGAAATTCATTAAATGGGTATATGTAAAGTGGACCTGTAGGTGGGTGAGTGGGTGTTTGGTGGGTGAGTGGGTGTTTGGTGGGTGAGTGGGTGTTTGGTGGATGAGTGGGGGTGGTGGCTCTACTCTATAAGGGGATTGTATACTTTACTACTTAATTAAGGGGAGATTTTCATTTTGGTAAACTGGAGGGCTATTGATTCCTCTTACCTATAATAGGAAACAGAAGCCCTCAATGGTACTAATATGTTTCGTAGCACAGTTTGGAGGAATCAGTAGCCCACCAATTTACTCTTCAAATAATCTCCCTTTAATTAAGAGTACCTAGATTCCTCCAAATTGTGACTGGATACCGGACCAGATCAACAAAAATAATGGTGGCCTCATGCCTGGAATAGTTTGGGGGGAATTAGTTGCTCCAGATTTACCAACACTGTACTATCCTTTGCTTTAAAGAGATAGTGTGAGACGCAGTGAGTCAGTTGAGTTGCAATGTCGATGATAATTACCTCAACCTTCACACACACACACACACACACACACAATGGGGAATAGTTTCTTTGGTTAAGATTTTTTATTTCTCCACGATTATTTCATTTTAGTTCAAAATTCGAGCAACAAATGTTTTAGCTGTTGACAGGAAAATTTTGTCTTAGCAAATGAATTTCAGTAATGCTCTTTGCAATGTTGAGTGAGTTAGTTGTATTAAACGATGAAATATGTGAAAAGTAAGTTAAATGCAATTTTTTTGGTATGTATCTCTATAACTACATACTTATATATCAACCAATGCATCACTCTATTTACCTTTCTATCACTCAATCGATCCGCCTATCAGTTTATTTCTCTCTAATATATATTTCACTAGATGCTTATCAGTCCAATTTCTGTCTTTTTCTATATACCTGCCACTATCAGTTTATCGCTCTATCTATCCTTAGCCTTCTGTCTGTATCTACATTTAATGGTTATGTATGAAAATTTCCCGTATTATGTGCAAGCAATGACGACAACCAAACCTTTGCCTCTGTACTGATTATTGTTCTTGTCGCTGAAGGAATACTGGGGTTTGCTTAGGTAAAACTTAACTTGGTACACATTCATATTGTGCCTCCGATCGGAACAGAATTATTAAGAGGATGGCATAATTTTAATAGAGTGTAGTGCCTTGATTCCTCCGAAGTATACCAGGAAACAAACCCAGATGAAGAAAAATAATGGTATCCTGTTGCCTGGAATAGTTTGGAGGAATCATTTGCTCCAGATATACCACCCAAAACAATGTGATATACACCCCTTTAACCCCCAGTGTGTGTACTATGAGAGGTAATATTTTCCACTTTATAACTAAACAAAAACAGACTAAGAAAGCGAAGCAAAACAGAACCGAAAGTTGTAAACAAATGATGCTCGTGGTTGTAGGGAGTTGGTGGGTAATACTATACAAATACTATAGGTTGGATACTGTAACACTCATTACGTTTCAAACATAATTGCCTCTGTATGTATTTTTAAAGAGTAATGATAAAATGAGGAAACTGGCGACTGTGTTGTAAATTAATAGTTGATAATATTTGTGGTGAAATTAATATAATGGTTGAGATAAAAGCCTACATGTAACAAAGGGATTTTTTTTATTTTTTTTTCATCCAGGGCACTTCTGGTTTTATAAAATGAGGTCGGGTATAAAAAAGAAAGATTACAAAGGTGGTCTGAAATGGATTTAGGTCATGGAGGTATAGAAACTGTAAGAGGTAAATAGATAGATAGACAGAGCACACACATACACACATACACACTTACACACATACACACTCACACACAGAGTAAGTGAGGTCAGTGGTCAGCATGTAGTGAACTCGACTAATAATAATGTGTAAATGATATTGTGTAAATGTAGGCCAATCTGATTTGCCAATGAGTGTGTGTAATAACGACTAAGGTTCAACACAGAATGCAATATTGTGGATGTAAGGTGGAATGAACTCTTGTTTGTTAATGTTATATGTTTTTGTCAGCGTACTGTACAAATTTAATGTCAGTGGCCATTATTATGTCATCAGCGATATAGTAATTATGGTTCTGTATTGCAGATTTTGTTACCTGTACTCTCTCTTGTGAGTGTGTGTATATTTTCTGTTTATTTTACAATTGTTTTAACTCTCATAAAGAAGAACAAATACTTCCCTCCAAAAGTCTCCAAGTGAGTGTAGGAAAGGGAAGCCAGTGTCATCATGCTGCGCCGGGCTGGCCTCTGTGTGTGTGTGAGGGAAAGTAGTACTCGTAGTCGAGTTGTAATAAATAATAATAATAATAATAGATAGTAATACTAATCACGCACTAAATAAGCAGTATGATAACGCTGGTAATAGTGTATTATCCTACAAATAAAAGAAATACAAAACTGATAACCTGTACCCTGTACAGTACATGAAGCACCTCTTGTTACGCCACCAGTCTTAGGAGGCTACCACAACGCAGATCACGTGACGTCACACACAAGCCCCGCCCACCAGCCTCGTCCTGGCAATCCCGACAGTGACAATACCCAGCTGCTCATTGCATGGGTGAAAAGTGTAACGTTTTATTGCGTATTATGGTGTCTTGCGGCGGTATATCGTGGTTTAGGACGCGTTAGGGTGTGCTGTTGTCATTGTGTGGTGATGGATTAAGTGTTCAGTTCATCTTAATTGAGGTCTGGAACCAAGTGAGGCTGAAGGAACGGCACACAGCACCACCATGACGGACGGAGTGAGGTGAGTTGAGGCTGCCTACCCATGTCATGTCATGTCTTCCCTTGTCACGGTGTTCACTTCCCAGTCCTCTTGTGTGTTATGGAAGCAAGCTTTGAATGTATGGGTGGATATTTAGGGCATTTGGTACATATTTCTTTGTGTTGTAAGATATTTATGATAGAATAATGATGACCAGGATGGAAAGTGAGAGAAAAGAATCAAACATGTGTAGTCCCGTCCCGACTGTCATGGCGTCGCCCTGCCATATTGACGGCTTTCCATGTTGAATGTTCTGTGCAGCACCAGACACGCTGTACTTTATGCTCTGGTGTATATTTGTCCAAACATTATCTATTTACGTTGATAAAGAAATAATATGACCTGTTTTCCTCTTATGCAGACTGAAAAGAAATAGTTATTAATACATCACAAATTCCGGGTTTGTGACGTCAACGAAGATAATAATAATAATAATAATAATAATAATAATAATAATAATAATAGACTATGAACTGGCACTACTCGTCAGGGTTAACAGACAGACAACTAGAAGAAGAAGAAGTCCACACCCGTAATTAAGTAAAGGCATTGTACCGCCGTGTTGAATAAATAAGCAGGGAGAAGTGGCAAGTTGAAGTAATATCATTTTAACTTGTGTCTAGTACTTTCCCTTGTGTTTTTACCATCTTTTCTCGTTCCCTTTCCTGGACATTTTTTTTTTGTTGATTTTACAGAGACATTCCAGTAACTTTTCGCTTATGTCGTATGTTTTTCCAATCACCATTATTATGTTGTTGATGTTCTATGTTTAATGGTTCTGCACAATGTTGCCTGTTATATTATTTCCCAGATATATATCCTGTTGTCTGTTATTCCATTTATTGCCTATCCCTTTTTTCTTCTTTGCTATATATAACTCCTTTCTATATTCTCCATTACCTTTTCTGCTCTATTGGCTAACACAGTTTCTCTTCTGAATGCCCCTTTTCATAATCTTTATCATTTATTTATATTATTTGGTTATCCTATCCACACATTATGGATTAAGTGTTGTTTATATTTTAAGCTTAATATATCTTCTTTATTTCTTCCTAATCAAATAATTCTTATATTTCCAGCAAAAGATAATTGTTCCTAGTTTTCTCATCCTATCATTGTTTTCGTTTTTATTCTTTATCTTATGCTCCTTGTGCAATTTTAATCTACTTCTTTCATATAGTATGTCTTTATCCCTCCATTTTGTCGTCTTCCTCACATTCCCTCGTCTTTCTCACATTCCCTCGTCTTTCTCACATTCCCTCATATTCCCTCAACTTCCTTACATTTCCTCACATTCCCTCATCTTCCTCACATTCCCTCATCTTCCTCACATACCCTCGTCTTTCTCACATTCCCTCATCTTCCCCACATTCCCTAATCTTCCTCACATTCCCTCATCTTCCTCACATTCCCTCATCTTCCTCACATTCCCTCATACAACTCATTCTCCTCGATTTTGTTCACTTTCCTTCACTTGTTTCTGATACTTCCTAACCTCGGCTTTGAAGTTTATATATCCTGTTTTATAATCTCGTTGATTCTAACTTTCTAACTTCCTTCCTTCCTCCTTCTAAGTTTAATCCCTCCTTTACTCACTTCCTTGCGTCTTACCTTTCATCCTGCATTCCAACCTTTTTTCTTTTTCCTTCAAACCATACCTCACTCTCTTTCATTCTCTCTCCCTTCTTTCACACCCTCTCTCATCCTTCCTTAATGGCTTCAAACCCTCTCTCTCTCTATTTCATCCTTCCTCCCTTCAGACCCCCCCTCTCTCTATTTCATCCTTCCTCCCTTCAGACCCCCTCTCCCTCTCTTTCTTTCAACCCTCTCTCTCCCTCTCTTTTATCCTTCCTCCCTCACTTCAAACCCTCTCTGCCTCCCTTACTTCAAACCCTCTCTCTCCCTCTCTTTCATCCTTCCTTCCCCCCTTCAGGCCCCATCTCCCTCTCTTCAAACCCTCTCTCTCCCTCTCTTTCTATAAACCCTCTCTCTCCCTCTCTTTCATCCTTCCTTCCTTCCGTTACCTCTGTCGCAGTTCTCTTCTCACTTCTGCTTCCCTCGGTTACTATTGCCCAACTCTGGTCAGCATTTTCTCCATTCGCCCTTGTCTGTCTGTCTGTATGTGTATGTGTGTGTGTTCTCTTCCTTTTCATCTCTCTTGCCTCCCTCCTCGCTATTCTTCCTGTGTCTTCTTCCATCTCACTTCTCTCGTTCTCCTTTATCATATTATTCTCCGGTTCCAGTATCCCTGTCTCCTTTTGTCCCTCCTCTCTGTTCTGTATCATTTTTCCTGTCCTACATCTTCCTCTTCCTTCTCGTCTTCTGATTTCTCCAGTCTTTCCTCTTACCGTTCCCTTTCATCCTTAGGTCTCCTCTTCTCCTCCTCTTCCTCCCATTTCATCTCTCTCTTCACTCCGTCTCCTCCTGCTTCTCCTCCTTCTCACAATTTATTTCTTACTCTCTATTCCGTTTCTTCCTTCTTCTCCTCCTCCTCACAATTCATCTCTTTCTCTTCACTCCGTCTCTTCCTTGTTTTCCTCCTCACAGTTCATCTTGTCCTCCACTCCGCCTCTCTCTCTCTCTCTCTCTCTCTCTCTCTCTCTCTCTCTCTCCCCTATTATATCATCTTTTCCTCCATAACTTCCTCTCCACCTTCTTGCTTCCTCTCCTCCTTATCTTCCCTTTTCTCTTCCTGACAACCTATCTTTATATTCCTCTTCTCCTCAAAAACCATGTCTTCCTCCACTCCTCCTCAAAATCCATGTCTTCCTCCACTCCTCCTCAAAATCCATCTCTTTCTCCTGTCCTCCTCAAAATCCATGTCTTCCTCCACTCTAACTCGTCTTCCTACCATTTCCCTACATATACTCACCCACCACCATAATCACCAACTCTGCCTGCACAACACACCATAAGTCCAGTCACTCTCTCGGCTTGCTTCTCCTTAGCGATATTTACACAGTCACACTTTACTGTACTTCCTTCCTTCCTTTCGTCTCTCTGTCTCTCTCTTTTTTTTTTTTTTTTTTTTTTTTTTTTTTTTTTTTTTATATGTGTGTGTGTGTGTTTCTCGATCAGTATGGTTGTCTCTCTGTGTCCGTTCGTTTTCATTATTTTTGTGGTCGGTTGTCATTTCCCTCTCTTTTTTCGTCGTGGTCCTCTTTTTAATAACTTTTTCAAACTATTTGGGATTCTTTCTTTACCCTGTCTTTGGGACCCCCCCCCCCCCCCTTTCTCTCTTTCTCTCTCTTTCTCTCAATCTCTCTCTTTCTCTCTCAATCTCTCTCTCTTTCTCTCTCTCTCTCTCTCTCTCTCTCTCTCTCTCTCTCTCTCTCTCTCTCTCTCTCTCTCTCTCTCTCTCTCTCTCTCTCTCTCTCTCTCTCTCTCTCTCTCTCTCTCTCTGTGTGTGTGTGTTTGCGCATAACTGCCAATATTTTTCTCTCACTATCTGTCTGTCTGTATTCCTCCCCCTCATTCTTTCTCTTTCATTTTCTTTGATTTTGTCCTCCCTTCACTACAATTCCCTTCTCTTCCCTCCCTTCCTCACACACACACACACACACCACTTCACGGTCGCTTCCCCATCCCCCCTCCCTCCCTGCCTGCCTGCCTGCCTGCCTGCCTGCCTGCCTGCCATTCCAGCCTGTGTTCGCGTCATGTGATCATTAAAACCGATACCGCTATACTGTAAAGCTGGTAGGTTCCTGCTGGTTGCTGTGCGGGGGTCGGCTGGCGTGATGAGGAAGGAAGGAAGGGAGGGAGGGAGGAGGAAGGAAAGGAGGAAGGGAGTGAGGAAGGAAGGGAGTGAGGAAGGGAGTGAGGAAGGAAGGGAGGGAGTGAGGAAGGGAGTTAGGAAGGAAGGGAGGAAGGGAGGGAGGAAGGAAGGGAGGAAGGGAGTGAGGAAGGTAGGGAGGAAGGAAGGGAGTGAGGAAGGTAGGGAGGAAGGAAGGAAGGGAGTTAGGAAGGATAAAAGTGTTGTTGGAAGAGAGGGAAGGAAATAGTATATAATAGTGAGATGGGGTCGAGGAGGAAGAAGTGGCGGAACAAGGAGATTTAGACAAGTGTGTAAGTGTAACAATTATAACGCGCGCGCACACACCCGTAGAGAGAGAGAGAGAGAGAGAGAGAGAGAGAGAGAGAGAGAGAGAGAGAGAGAGAGAGAGAGAGAGAGAGAAACGAGCACAAGTAACGGAGGTATAGAGAGAAATAGAATGAAGAGAGAAAGGGAGAAGAGTAAGGGAGGGTGAGAGTAATGAAGGAAGTAAGAGGGAGACACAGTAAAGGATTCATGAGTGAGGGAGGAAGGACGCACCAAAGAAATCACCAGTTACACACACACACACACACACACACTTCACGGTTATTGACGACTGCCAGGATACCATATATACGTGAAGAATTGGGGAAGGAGGAAGAGAAATAATAGAATAACATTGGGTGGTAGGCTATGCAGACAAAGTACAATAATATAAGAACTGGGGAATGAGAAAGACTAAAAATAGAACATTGGGTGGTATGCAGACAAAGTACAATAATATGAGAACTAGGGAATGAATAATAGAGAAACATTGGGTGGTATGCTATGCAGACAAAGTACAATAATATGAGAACTAGGGAAGGTGAAAGAGAAAATATAGAACCACTTTGGATTGCAGGCGAAGTATTAGTAATGTTGGAACAGAGGGGAAGATTTATAACAAGACATGAACTGCTTCCATATTGCCACACGTGTATATAAACCTGAACACAATGTCAGAGTAGAGTAGTGTAAAGGGATTCTGAAGCATTGGGTAAAACAGAAGATATCCTCCCTCTCCCCATCATAGAAGGTTGTTGAAGTGTTAATTAAGGGGAGATTCTCTTGTTGGTGAATTTCAAGGTGTGTGATTCCTCCATAGTGTGCTATAGGAAAAAGACGACCTCAATTTTACTCTAAAGAAGGATCTGTTTCACAGCATAGTTTGGAGGAATCAGTAGCTCTCCAATTTACCATCAAAGGAAGCTCCCCTTAAGTGGATAATTAATTACCTGTTGACGAATATGAGGGGGATACTGTCGACCCCATACAAGGTCACGAGGCAGATCGATCCCCTCTTGTACTATTGGCCACAAGAATTCGTCCACACACCTTTGGCTTCTAGGGTTCACTTTATAAAGAAATTGCAAGACTTTAAAGTTGCAACACAGAATTATTACGTTATATTAGCTTTGTTGTTCTTGCTATCACCACCGAGTCCCTTGGTAGACCATTCATTGCAGTGCTTCCTCTCTTCCCAAAAAGCCTGTATGCTAATTCCTGTGGCCATCCATACACTAACTTACTAAGGGAATCAGTTTTCTGGCATGGTTGTGGGGAAATCATTAGCCATACAAATCGTCTACATAGGATTACCTCATTGTCTCACTAAATGGCAGTAGTAATGATGACACATACACGATAATATTCTCACACGTATATGATAAAATGTGGCTCACGTTTCGTACAACTTGAATAATCCCAGACATAATGAGCCTTCTGTATTGTTTATAGATCAATGTTTTCTTGGATAATCTGATGATGGCGAACTGGAGGGCTGCCAATTCTTCCAAACTAGGCGAGTAAACATTTTATTGCTATTAGTGCTGAGGTAGACTGTTTCCTAGCATGATTTTGGTGCGTCGTAGTGAAGTCTGACCACAACAAATGTCCCCCTTAATTAAGCAGGTATGAAAGAAACACCAGCGCCAGAAGACTGAAAAAACGAAACAATGTAAACACAATATTTACCTTTATTAATAAGTTAGTGTCACCGATATAGGCGAGATAATAGTCACCAAATTGAATGACAGTAGATCCATCACTGAGTATCAATTTACGCAATAGTCTCAATCCAAAATTTGTACTCAGGACTTGTTAAAGTTTTGATTCATTTGTTACATCCCGAACCAATTTCTATCGTTTCTAGTGTTATTACTGTTGGAACTCTTTTCGTACTGAGTAAGACGATTCGATGCGGTGGGTCTGGATACATACTCTGGGATCCATGCGTACACTCGTGATACATAATTTCTGACCAGAGTGTGAGGAGTAGAAAGCTTCGTATCGCCTGGTATTACTCATTTCCCCACCCAGTACATCTATAGAGGCTGAGTTCGAATGCAAGGTATGTGTGTGTGGTGCCTGCCTTTCGTCTCTGGTCAGGAATTACGTATCACGAGTGTACATACAATAAGAAAGACTGTATGTTATAAGAGAGCTTTACATTCTCGTCCTGAAAAATGATGTGAGGTGGGAGGAAGAAGGTCATGTGGTAACGTTCTGTCAAGTCGTTTGTCGTCGCCGCTACACCCCAAAAATTGCTGAACGGTTACAACCAGCAATAACATCCAGATTAATAAAACTCGGGTCATATGTAATAAAAGAAAGGAGCGTTATGAATCGTTAAATGTGACAGATGAAATTGGGAGCACAGAAGCTGGTTTCTGGCGCGTTCAGAGAAAAAAGTGGATATTTTCTGTCTCTTTGCCTCTAGCTATGTCTCTGTCTCTTTGCCTCTGTCTATGTCTCTGTCTCTTTCTCTCCGCATAATATTATACAAAGTCGTTTTACCTAACCTGACAACCTTTATGCATAACCACAAACACTTTCCCAAAATAACTCTGACACCGTATTTATACACCATACGTCTCCACAACAATACACATCTTAAATTACTGTAAATACTAAGGATATATTTAAAATAACTTTGTATTTTAGCCTTCATTTGAAAATATAGACTAATCATACTATTTACAGCCCTCTGCAATAAATAGTCCCTTTTATATATATAAGCCCCAGAATAGTTTTTTGACTCACACACTGATATACAACACACACTGAAGTTTCCCCTGACATTCCTGCCCACGGAAATGGGAAAGGAAAAAGGCTGAATGCCACAGTAGGTTCAGATCCCATGTGAGGTTGTTGTCGGTGTTGGTGACGAAGAAAAAAAGAAAAAAAAAATCACCCCCGCTACAGACGATATTGTCCTGCCGTCAACTGAAACATTTCGACTATAGCCTATATGACAAGGAACAACATACTGTACCTCGTCTCTACTCAGTCCTTCCCACCTCACCTAAGCCGCCTAGGCTATGGAGGGATTTCACTGTTATTCCTACTGTGGAGTTTAGTGTAAAAGAGTTAGAATGAACAAATGTAATACAGTTGTCTACTTACGCTCAATATTGAACTTCTCTTCGGGCAAGGAGATTATGTGGCATCTTTATATTTAGATTATGTAGACGTAGTAAGAGATGTCACGGTATTAAAGGCAGTAATCTTAATCGCTAAAAATCAATTTCTTACACACCTAAGGATGACTTTCGGAAGGATTTTAATTAGGGTGCGATTGGATCAAGGATATCATTTTATAATCAGGTGGTCTCTGAAACCATTGAGAGAGAGAGAGAGAGAGAGAGAGAGAGAGAGAGAGAGAGAGAGAGAGATTAATGAACACATCTACGGTGGAAACTGAACTAATAGGATGCGAAGGTAAAAGGACACACACACACACACACACACACACAATATAAAGCAACAGGAACTACCGCCAGCGTCTTGAAACAATAGAGACAAAGAAGGTGTAGCCAGAGCCGCCCCCTCCCAATTCTCTCCCCCACCCCTTACCCTCCCTCTCCCCCTTTCCCTTCTCCTCCCCCTCCCTCTCCCCCTTTCCCTTCTCCTCCCCCTCCCCCTTTCCCTTCTCCCCCTCCCCCCTTCTCCCCCCTTCCCTCCCCCTCCCACTCCCCCTCCCCCTCCACCCTCTCCCCCATTCCCTTCTCCCCCTCCCCCCTTCTCCACCCTCTCCCCCTTCCCTCCACCTTCTCCCCCTTCCCTCCCCTTTCTCCACCCTCTCCCCCTTCCCCTCCCCCCTCTCCCCCTCCTCCTCCCTCGTCTCGGTTCTGCGGACACTATGTCAAACTTGGCGACAGATTTACTGCTCCGCCGTTTTGTGCCACCCTTCCCCTCTCCCCGTCCCCCTCCTACGCCCTCTCCCAACCCCATTTCCAACCCCTCTCCCGACCTCTATCCCTTTCCCAGCCACTCTCCCTCTCCCAGCCCCTCTTCCTCTCCCAGCACCTCTTCCTCTCCCAGCCCCTCTTCCTCTCCCAACCCCTCTCCCTTTCCCAGCCCCTCTCCCTTTCCCAGCCCCTCTCCCTCTCCCACGCCCTCTCCCTCTTCCAGCTCCTCTCCCTCTCCCAGCTCCTCTCCCTCTCCCACGCCATCTCCCAGTGTTTTATGCAGTGAACATGACGGATGGAGTCGTATTCAAGAACAGTGTTGCCGTTTGTGGTGTGTGTGTGTTGTGGTGTTCTTCTACCGATATTCAAGAACAGTGTTGCCGTGGTATTGTTATGGTCTACCGATAGTCAAGAACAGTGTCTTATCATTTCGTTAAAAAAAAAAAAAAAAAAAAAAAAAAAATCTTTGGTCTTCTTTTTTTTTTTTTTTTTTTCAAGATCTTATATTTTATAGACAATGGAGGACTTTACCTTCCTGGACTATACTGTAGGTGTTGTCATTCTCTCAGCGTCATAACAGAGGGCTCGTCGTTCCGAAGTTTTCATGTTTGACGAGAAGTGAGGAAAAAGAAGAAAAGTGTCAATTGCACACACACATGTTGGTTGGTAAGCTCTCGCCAAAAGGTTCGTTAATTAAGGGGATATTCTCTAGTTGGTAAATTGGAAGGCTACTGATTCCTCTAAACTATCCTAGGAAACAGACACGCCCAATGGTACTAATCGGGGATCTTCTGTTTCGTGGCATAGTTTGGAGGAATCGGAGACCTACCAATTCGCCAACAAGAGAATCTCCCCTTAACTTCTCCAGCCAGTCAATATTTGCTATCCTGGCTGCTTCAGATGTTTATGATTGCCTCGGTGCCAACCAGAGAAAGACAATACAATGAATCTAAAGGTTCGAAACGACGGTTGGTTGGCGGAGTTACGGAAATTTGGGCGAGGATGTACCGTAATGAATGGATGAAGAGAGACACCACTTGTTATTTGGATTGGTTAGTTGATACCAATGGAAGTGTATGATCAATGGTGAACACAGGGATGGATTTGGATGCTTAAGGGGGAAGTTTTGTTTTGGTAATTCTGGAGCAACTGAATCCTCCAAACTATTCCAAGCAACAGAGCACCATTATTTTTGCTCTTCTGGTCCTGTTTTCTAGCATACTTTGGAGGAATTAAGGCACTCCAATGTACCAAAAAAGAATTGCCACCTTAAACGTAGGTATAGATAGAGGGAGTTGAAAAAATGACCGAGAAAGTGCTAATATCAAGTACTGTCCTATTTTATAAGCAGTTAAGACTCATCAAAAAGCATTATTACTGAAAGTGTTTGATACTGTATCTTATATATATTACATTTTAAGCAATACAACTATACTTATAATGCTACTCTGTGTTGATGCTATTTATTTTATTTTCCACATTTATGAGGCAATAAAGTTGAGGTATAATGACACTGGCTGGTAATGAGATAATATGACCTTTAATTTTTAGACACTGACCTGGGCCTAATTAAAATACCTGGTGCGTTCAGGTGGGGTCATTCATTAGTGCTTGTTGTTAATTTCGGTGCCAGGCCATGGGATTATTTTCCGGTGAGTGTGAGTGTGTGTGTGTGTGTGTTTTTTTTCAGGGTAAATTAACTTTTGTGGGGTGGATAGGCGATGTGTTTGGGTGGGTGAGTCATTAAAGGCAACCGGTACAGTATATACTTGTTTGGTGTTTGTTTGTAAAAAATTGGACGTTTCTTAATGTTGCAAGGGCGGGTGCATGGTTAATGAACACGCTACTATTGAGAAGCCAAGGTAAATGCATGAACAATGACTAAAAGTATATATTATATTTATTATAGCATGCAGTCAAATTTTCACACATTTACATAGCAATTTTCTGTTACAGGTGACAAGTGTTGGACCGGAGATTTCCACCTCCCGAAGAAAACCAGCAAGTACAAGTAAAGAAGTGACCAGAACATCATCAGAAATAAGAAAACATTAAGAGTAGTAAAACAATTTGACGACAGATAATTCGGAAAATAACTTAGGTTGCAGCAACAGAGAAGAAAACAAGAAAGTGTGAGAATTGAACTGAGGATGAAAGAACATCATCCTAGGCCGGGAAGACCATGTAGGATGAGGAAGAAGGTGATCATTATGTGGGACAGCAAAGCACGATGGGAATTGAATGAAAGGAGGGCTGGGGCCATAGGGACTCCAAAATCGTTAAAGTACAGTCGGCGGAAAAAGTGGTGTCGCCTCACTCAGCGCTTCTTGAAGGATAACATAAAGGATAATCATCGAACAAACACATTCACCAAACAACATAACAATATACAGGGAGCAAATTAAGAATATTCTCTGGTTTTTCAATTTATGTGCCTGTGAAGCTAATATTTCCATATTGTACTTCATGACTTGGCAGCTGTGGCGACAAGACTTTTGCCGCCGACTGTACCTCCCACAACACCGTAGGCATGAAAGAGAGTAAGTGAGATATGTTAAACGAGTAAGACTGTGATTACTCGTTTTTCAACAAACTAAGAGACAGAATAGTAATAAGGAAGCAGAATAGACGGTGTAGGCTTGTACAGAGTAGAAAGTAAACTAGAAAATTAGTGACTGTCAGAGTATTATTTTGTGTGGACAGAATGGAGAAAGACAACCATATCTACACACCTTCCTCGGAATGTGGTCACAGTATCAGGTATGTGTATGTGTGTGTGTATACCCATCTTACCTCCGTCCGTCTATTTCTGTTGTATAGGCTGCCACACACACACACACACACCACCAAGACTGAATGACTCCCTCCACCTGCACCCATTCATCTCAGTCTCAAGGTATGTTTGTTAATAATATTGTATTCTTCTTTTTTTTTCTTTTTTTTGTGTGTGTGTGTGTGTGTGTGTGTGTGTGTGTGTGTGTGTGTGTGTGTGTGTGTGTGTGTTTTTACTTAATCATGGTAATCTTTCAAATTTTTTTCTTTGGGTGAGTGATGGCGTGTATGTTTGTGTGTGAGGTCGATGCGCATGTTCAAATCCATATATAATACAAATTACACACACACACACACACACCATTCAAATGCTGACCTCATTCGAACATGAAAGGTAATAAAGTGTGTGTGTGTGATAATTTTCAGACAGATTACATAATTATCAACTTTTCATGGCATTCAGTCAAAATGATGAACAGAACACTATATTTGCATCAACATTCGGTGCAACCATTTCTATAACTATGGTAGCATATGGCAGCATCGGGGAATATAAAAGACACACACGTCACGTACAGCAATAACATCCCTTTTATTGTGTTGGTCAGTATTTACAAAATATACAAATAACAATGTACATTCACAAAGAGTTATTGGGGATATTTTCATTCATACAAAGAGAGATAGTTAGTTACCGGGTAATTTCTTTCACCGCTCGTAGCTAAATAAAAATGCATGACAACAAACAAACAATCACTCGTCCAATCATAGTTATTGGTTCAGAAGCACTAAGATGAAAAGGGGGCGGGCATCTTAGATTTATTTACGAAAGCCATGGCCAGCTGGTTGTACTCAGTAGACGGGAGGTGGTCTACATAAGCTTTATAGGTCATATTCATACACGTGTCTTGGTATAAAGAAAAAAAAAAAAAAAATGAGACCCAAACACCACGACCAGACTGGGATTCCTGTTTATTTTATACCTGATTCGATTTCTGAGGAGGCTGGGTGCTATATAGAATTGTATAAAAATCATATCCATTAAAACACCACAATGCCTACTGTATGTTCATGTATGGTTAGAAGATGAATTTCATATCTGTCATAATTGGTCATTCAAATATTTAATCCATAGTGTTTTCTTCCACCTGTATGAAAACGTAATACTTATACAAGACTGGGTCAATCAAGGTCAGTAATCAGTGGAATATCCATTTTATGAAGTGTAGTTAATTAAAGGTGAGGTTTGCATGTTTATACCATTCACTGGACTCATTACTTTCTTGACAATTTGAACGAGTCCATGGTAGTTGAGTGGTTGAATGAAGTGTTCCAAAATTTAACTCAATGAAGAGAACATTATTATATTATATTGTCGGAATTTATATCGTTTGTGCAACGGGACGAAGACATTAATAGTCAATCTGCCCTGATCGTCATGGCAACAAAATCAATGAAATAAATTTACTGAAAATCTATAATAACTTCGAGGGAAAAAGTTCACTGTAGAAGCACACACAGAGAGCGGAAATGTTCTAAAGAAATAAAAGAAAAAAGAAAATGTGAATTATATATGAATCGGAACAAAATTATAGGAATTTACGACGGAAACAATGACAGGAAAGAAATAGACTAATTAAAGAAAGTTGCCGACCCTATAATAAAAAATAAAAAAATAATAATAATAAAAGTAAAGAAGATGAGCCTCGACAGGAAACGTCTGATGAGTGACTTTCCATGAATACCAAATGTGACGATATGAGAAGATGAATTATCCCCAGATGATCTCCAACCAAAATGAAGAGCTTAATATATTTTTTTTTTTTGGTCATCCATCAGATTAGAGTGACGAGATATGAAGTAAAATGAGCAAATTATGGAATGGACTGGAAAGAGAAAATTATGGAATGGACCTGAAGGGGAAAATTATGGAATGGACTGGAAAGAGAAAATATATGGAATGGACTGGAAGGGAAAAATTATGGAATGGACTGGAAGGAGATAAATTATGGAATGGACTGGAAAGAGAAAATATATGGAATGGACTGGAAGGGAAAAATTATGGAATGGACTGGAAGGAGATAAGTTATGGAATGGAATGGAAAGAGAAAATTTGTAGAATGGACTGGAAAGGGGAAAAAATTGGGTGGCTCAGATAATAAGATGCAGGAAGGAAGGATAGATGGTGTTGATGGCTCAGATAATAAGGTACAGGAAGGAAGGATAGATGGTGTTGATAATGGAATAGGAAGTAGGTTACTGTACGGTACGTGTTCTGAAGTGAACTGGTATGGATGGACGTAGAAATGACTTTATAATATAATGTAAGAAGAAAGAAATGAACTGGAGTAAATTGAACTAAAGAGATCTGTAACTACTTGAAATGTCTATAGAGTATGCAGAAGGATTTATGATGTGAATTTAATATAAAAAAATGAGAATGAATAGTGTGCCCTTTTCCCCTCTCCCTATATTCTCTTCCCTTTTCCTTATGACTTTTTCCCCTGCTCATCTCCCATCTAACTCCTCCTTCTCTCTCAACTTCCATTTTCCCTCTCACTCCTCCCCTCTCGCCCCCATTTCCCCTCTCACTCCTTCACCCTCTTCCTTCCCCCTCTTACCCTTTTTTTCTTTCCCTTCTCCCTCTCATCCCTTCTCTTTCCCGTCTCCCCTCTCACCACTTTCCCTCCTGCTTCCTTTCCCCTTTCCTTCTCCCTCCTGCTCCCTTTCCCCTTTCCTTCTCCCTCCTGCTTACTTTCCCCTTTCCTTCTCCCTCCTGCTCCCTTTCCCCTTTCCTTCTCCCCTTCTCCTTACTGCTCTCTTTCCCCTTCCCTTCTCCCTACAGCTCCTCTCTCCCCATTTCTATACCGAGAAGCTGGCGTGATCCCTTTAATCACTGCACCACACCTGCTGCCCTCAACCCCTACGTAATTTACATATGATTACTCTTATGTTGGGAGGAAATAACCTTGGTAGTGTGCTGTGAAGAATAGAAGATGCAGGGGAAAAGGAGAAGATGTAGGAGAAGAGAGGAGGAGAAGGAGGATTGGTAGGATGAGGGAGAGATAGGAATGTAAGGTAGAAGGAGGATGAAAAAGGATTGCGTAAGGAAGGAGAGGGAATTTCGAGGGGGTCTTGGATTAGGATTGTGAGGCCTTAGAGAGAAGAGAGGAAGGGGTTTGTGTACGTTAATAATTACTAAATGTAGAAGAGAGAGGTGAGATGGAAGACGAGCATAATTGTGTGTGTGTGTGTGTGTGTGTGTGTGTGAATGGTAGTATAAGGGAGGTAAGAGTAAAATATTAAGCAATTAATTGGGTGAAAACTTGAGGGTCGATAGGAGAGGTGATGAGTGAGGGGTGAGTGGTTGTGGAAACAGACGTGGGAGTCAGAAGTGAGAATTGATGGTAATGGATGAAAGAGAGTGAAGAGAATAGGAGAGAGGATATGGGGAATTAGTAATGAGAGACGAGGAAAGGGAGAGAAAGGTGAGAGTAAAGGCATGAGACGCGAGGAAGGAGAGGAAAGCAATAGTAGCAGCGAAAGAGAAAATGAGGGGAATCAGCTGGGAGGAGAGGGGCGAGGAGTCAGTTGAAATGAAGGAAGATAGTCTAATGCGAACCGACTCGAGATTTACATAATGTGGTGAAGGGAGAACCTGGATGAAGGGGCGATGAGACGAGTTGGGATGAAAAGTGGACGTGAATGGTATTATCACTGATGTATAGAGATCAGAGGGGAAACCTGTCGATGATGTAAACGTAGATGAATGAATATATATCACACCAGACCTCCGTTATGAGAGAAACGATATATAAGGGATGAGGGAAGGTAAATTAAAACGAATATAACATTATCGAGGAAAGTGAAAGGGGTAGTAAAGAAAATCGTGCAAGTATGAGACAGAATAATATGAGTAGACAACATGAGAAAATAATTTTTATACCTTGAAATACTGGATAATAAACACAAGATGCTACGAAAACTGGAGTGACTATGAAACCTTCGAATAGTCGAGCTGAGAACGAGGGAGGCATTTGGGTACTAAAATATACATGTAAAAAAAAAAAAAAATCCATACACAACTCCACCTCCTTGCATTGATAGCCAGAAATAAGTTGTTCATGAATTCTATATAACTCACATAATTTTAGAGTTTGGGTGATGTGTCTGTTTTTAAGATGTAATTTCATTGTTGTTTATAGTTTCAAGCCGTGACCCAGCATAGGCTAAGTAGGGAAATGTTTTATAGTGAACCAAAATTATACATACAATAGACACTGTATTAATTATAGAGAACTAAATGTGAAATGGCAGATGTTATAGATATACACACAAACGTATATTATTAGTATTATTTCACATTCACTCACTCACTCTCCTCCGCGTACATGTAAAAGCACAAACATGCATTTACAGTTAAGAGTTATACAAAATACGAGTACCGTACTATTGAAGGCAGGTATAGCATGAATTGACCCTCATATACCAATCAAACAATTTACAGGTATCTTGTTTATTGTATCTTTATTTCCTCGGTTACAAATTCAGACACCAAAAAATAGTTCAAATTTCGAGCCAATCTGACACGTACTGTACAAAAATGTTATACTCCACTCCACGTGTACAATACCTCAATGTACAATTTATTCTCCTCCCAGTGGTGATGCTTCCTTTCTTTTTTTTAAACGTACAGTACAGGTGGCCACTAAAATTCGTGTACAAGCCTTCTGGGGTTAGAGAGGCCAAATAAATAAATAAATAAATAAATAAATAAATGAATAAATAAATGAAGAAAAAACAATATAAGACATATATTGAGAATGGTGTTTACGGTGCACAAAGAGTCCTGTCGTCTTCCTCCCCTCAGTGGAAAGGGTCTTGTTATTAACTCTCTTGAAATCGAAGCAACATCATAGTCTCATTAAAAAATTAACGATTAAAGGTGAAGCCAAGAGTGAGAGTTACACCAGTGAGTGATACCAAGTCAAGTTAGACTACAGTATAAAGCACCATGATTATACATTGTTTGTTTTGGTGGTTTGGCAAAGTTGTGATCAGTATACTACAAACTCTATATAGATGATAATTACTATGGACCTCCCCTGAGTGAAAGTGTGCAGTCGTATTTTAGCGGCCAATTGACTGTATATACACATTAGTTACATCTCATCTGTGTCGTCGACGTAGAGTTTATTAACACATACACTTTTTATTTATTATTCTTATTAGGTTTTGTTTGGCTGAAACGACACGTCAAGAAGCACAAGCGTATGATAGAAACGTAGCAAGCGTTGTGGTCGTCGTCGCCGTCTTTGCTTGGGACACGACACTGATAATGTTGTCTGTTTATTGTTTACCTTATTGCTGGCGATACCTGCCTACCCCCTCCCCCCATAAAAAAAAAAGGAAGAAAAAAATCCTCCTCCCCTCCATCCATAGGTTAGGTTGAGTTGAGTTGGATAAGGTTAGGGTAGACTAGGTTTGGTTAGGCTAGGCTAGGCTGGGTTGGGTTGGGTTAGGTTGGGTTGGGTTTGGTTAGGTTAGGTTAGCAGGAATAGGTTGGGTTGGGTTGGGTTGGGTTAGGTTAGGTTAGGTTAGGTTAGGAGGAGTAGGCTAGTCATTCTGCGTGTTAATTCAATGAGACACACAGAACTTGGGTGTCCTTAGTTGTTAATTAATGTCAAGTTTGGGATTAATTTGCTGATATGTATGTTAATATTAAGGGACCTGTGATATAGCCGGGGGATACTGCTTCCTCCAAACTGTGTCAAAAACCATTAAAGGAAGAATATCTTGCTGGTGAGTTGGAGGTTTACCGATTCCTCCAAATTATGCCAGGAAAGAGGCGACCTCATTCTTACTAATTGGGGATTTATCTGTTATCATGGTTTGGAGTAATCAACAGCCTCCACTTTGCGATATAGTCTCGGGCACTTTTATGGGGATACTCTCTTGTGGTCAAAATGGGAGTACTAATGATTCCTCCAAACTGTGCCAGCAAACAGATCCCCTATTAGTTACAATGAGGTCGTCTGTTTCCTGGCATAGTTTGGAGGAATCAGTAAACCTATAATTCACCGGCAAGAGATTTTTTCATTAATGGTCATAGCAGGTCTGGATATATTTGTGTTGTGTATCAATATAACACAACACTGTATTGAATTTAATTTTTCTTAATTAAGGGGAGAGAACATCCTTTTGGTAAATTGGAAGGCTGCAAATTCCTCAAAACTATCCCAGGAAACAAACCACTTCATAGTTACTAATAGGGGATCTGTTTCGTGGTATACTTTGGAGGATTCAGTAGCCCTAGAATTAAGGAGTTTGTGGTCAAGTATCGTCAGCTAAGGAAACACACAGACTTTAGGCATGGATATAATTATTTGTATAACCTGGGCTGGGACGTCTTCCTCACTGTATTGTAGGCCTATGCAATATTATTATTTTCTACATATTATACACATATTTACATTCTTGTATAAACCACCACACTGTTATCGCGGTAAGCTAGTTTATAATTATATTCTTTAAAGGCCTAAAAGAAAATAAATAATAGATGAAGACGAAGCCGTAGACCTCTTTACCTCTTTATTTTCTGAACGTTTCTTGTGGGTTGTGTGGAATATTATGTAGCCTACACATACATTCATCCATACATACATACAGTACATACATGTGGCCTTGTAGTATTTTCTTAGCAGTTTCCCCTTAATTAAGTTCTCGTGGGATAATTCCTTCCAGGCTTCTCAGTTTTTACGTAAGGCATGGATGTAATGAAACAACTAATGAAAGAAGAAAAAAAAATATATATATACAATTTGCAAATATAATTAAAGTGAAGTAGTTAAGGGGAGGGTATAGTTTTAGCATTTTTGGAGATAATGATTCCTCCAAACTATTCCCAGCAACAGGCCTCCATTATTATTTTTAATCTGGTCCTGTTTCCTGGCATAGGTTGGAGGACTCAGGACGCGCTAATGCACTCAAAGTATATTCTCCCCTTAATAGGAATCTTCATAGCGAGATGGTCCTGCCTTAGACTTGTACAATCATACCATAAGCAAAAAGAGGCATGGGTTATATGACGACGACGATGATGACTGTTACAATGACTTCCTGTAGGTGACACAACACGAGGGACCATCCAACTCCCTGACCATCGAGCTCTCTAGTACAGTCATGGTCAAAAATCCTGCAACCTGGTGAATAAAGTCGAGCCAATTGATTGAATCTTATGAACCAATATTGCAGAGACCAACAGCTATAGTTTCGGATAATTTTTCGAGGTCATCTCATTGGAAGGTGTTGCAGGACTATTGACCATGACTGTACCAACCCATAACCTGTGTGTGTGTGTGTATGTGTGTGTGTGTGTGTGTGTGTGTGTGTGTGTGGGTAGATAGATACTGGTAGATAGATACAGGTTTTGTTGGAGCATCACATGTGGCCTGGAGATGTATGTACCAAAATAACAACATCAGAAATAAACAAAAACAAATGAATATCTGCATCCGATTTTATATTACACAGTTTGTATGTGCATCCGCTCATCTGTGTTTTTTTTTTAGAGATCCGATGCATTTTTACTGTGGCCTCGGGACGGTCAAGCGAATCATGAACATACCGGTAGATAATCAACCAAAACAATAACAAACGAACATTGAAACTAAATAAATAAGACATGAATAAAAATGGTAATGTGAGTACTATAGAACGTGACCAAAACTCTTATCAAGCAAGCAATGTAATTAATTTAGTAAGACATGAATGAAATAATGAGAGAACTAGAACATGAGATATCCGCGTAAAGAGCAAAATAACAAGCACAACATTAACACTTGAACCGAATAGAACCAATATAGAACCAGTCAGAAAAAAACATGAACACCAGAACACAGTTGAAACGAGACATGATATAAAGTACAAGAAGCGAATAATACGAAACATACATTATTTTGGACAGAATAGAACAGAACATAAACACGAGAACGAGAAGACATGATGACCCGCAGAGAGTTAACAGAACCGTATGAACAGCAAAAAAAAAAAAAAAAAAAAAAAAAAAAAAAAAAAAAAAAAAAAAAAAAAAATCACGCAAAACATATCGAAGAAAACATAATATATAGAGCCATAGTCAAGAATATATGTGGTGTATACGATGGTGTGGTAGTACCGGTACGATGGCTCCATAGAAAACCAATAGAGCCTTTGTACCGGTACCACGCCATCGCAAACACCACGGATGTTCTTGCATACGGCCCATATATATTAGTACTCCGGGACGAAACATAAACACTACTTTACTACCACTGCTGCTTCAAGAACAAGGTAATAAAAAAAAAAAAAGTGATGAGAATGAGAGTCAAGCAAATATAATAATAACCACTTATTCCGGGATAAAACATAAACACTACTACTACCACTGCAAGAACAAGGTAATATATAAAAGTGATGAGAACGACAGTCAAGCAAATATAATAATAACCACTTATTCCGGATAAAACATAAACATACTACTACCACCACCACTGCTGCTTCAAGAACAAGTAATATTTATAAAAGTGTAAGGAACGAGCAAGCAAGACCACTCAGTGAGGATGACGCAAGGGCCCTCTCCTTTCCTCAGTCAGTCAGTCAGTCAGTCTGTATATAATTATGAAGAGCTGCTGTATTCATTATTATTATTATTATATTATTATTATTATTATTATGACTAGTAGTGGTATTATCGATATTCATTAATAATTGTTATCATAAAATTACGGAGGAAGACAAGTACCACATTAGCTTTGTCCTTGGCTCTGTTAATTAGTTTCATTTATCCTCCTCCATCTCTCTCTCTCTCTCTCTCTCTCTCTCTCTCTCTCTCTCTCTCTCTCTCTCTCTCTCTCTCTCTCTCTCTTTCTCTCTCTCTCTTCTCTCTCTCTCTTTCTCTCTCTCTCTTTCTCTCTCTCTCTCTCTCTCTCTCTCTCTCTCTCTCTCTCTCTCTCTCTCTCTCTCTCTCTCTCTCTCTCTCTCTTTATTCAATATTGGTCTCTTCTCATTCACTCCCTTCTCCACATCTCTTTCTTCTATTTTGTTTGTGTTAAGGCTGTCAGTTACAATTTTATTTCGATTACATTAATTTTATTCCATGTTTTCGTTGGTAACAATATTTTAACCATAATTCACTGTCACCAAGAAAATACTTTACATAACAAGCACATATACATCTTCAATCTAACACACATACAGTACATGCCTTAAAATCCACTCATATTGTACACAACACATCTATATATCCGTCTGTAAACATGACGAATTATATGTTATACTCTTTAAACATCTATCATCGATCAACAACTTTTCCAAACAAAATAAATTTATACTTCTCAGCGGAATAGATAAGGCTGTAATCTCTTGTGGGTGAACTGGAGTCTATGTAACTACCCAAACATTGCAGGAAACACACCCTCCAGTTATATACCGAGGTAATATTATGTTTCCTGTATGGTATGGAGGAATCAGTAAAGTAGCTCTCAAGTTGGACCAAACAGATGACCCTTCTAAACCCATATAGTCCTTCTCAAAGTAGTTTGCTACAATGTGTGTTTAATTAAGGGAAGATTCTCTTGTTGGTAAATTGGAAGGCTACCGATCCTCCTAACTATACAGAAAGCAGACGACCTTACTGTACAAATAGGTGATCTGTTTCATGACACAGTTTGGAGGAATCAGAAGCCTTCAAAATCACCCACAAAAGAATCTCCCCTTAATTAATTACAAACAGAATTACAAGCACTTTATCAAGGCCTGTCTCGTCAGTGGTCGAAGCTCTTATATTATATTTTATCACCTTAATATAAATGTACAGTCACGAGCACTAATAAGTATACAGGTGTGCTTCGAATACCTAGAGACAGTAAATAAATACACAGTAAGATCTCCATTGGAATTAGTTTGTTGGTGAATTGGACTTTTCGAAACTTCAACCAGACCTGTATACTTATTAGTGCTCGTGACTGTACACTTTGGCGCTTCAATATACCAAATGAATAATTATTACCCCTTAGAAAGTACAGTGATTTTAGTCTAGTCTCCTGTTTTCAAAGGTCCTTCTTCCTGGTTCGAATCCCGACGAGGTTGTTGCAGTGATTTCACCTTTACCTTGAAGAGGATTATTACAATCACAATACACCCAGCACAGTAATTTGTTCGTATACCATATATAATTATAATGCCCTAATTTTTGTCACCTTTTGCAGACGTCCAAGTGTTAATTTTATCTGTTTGTTATCGTTTTAAAGGAGTAGAGAATTTAGAAGATATATTAAAATTTTGTGAAATGTTGCTACTTATTTATGAAATCCATTATCAACATCGTTAAGTAATAAATACCTTGGTAACATAACTCAAGGAAATTATATTATTAATTCTTTGGTGAGTGATATTTCTTAAGAGACGCTATTAAAAGAGGATATTATTCTACGAAAGTATCTGGGATCCTTCAATCTTGATATGATGTTTTTTGACACTTATGGTATAGTCGGCAGCATAAGTTCGCTACATTCCACCTGCAAAAGTATGAGCATAGTAATGTTGTAACACTATTGAAATGTAGAGTTGACAGAGATACTTCTCACATAGTAAATTATACATGTTGTTAGATTAGAAACTAGTTCAGAATGTAACTTTATCTGGTCATATTAGCATTATACTGTATAGTACATGGGATGGACGCGAATTTATGCTGCCGACTGGACAATAGATTTTGTGTTGCTGTTTTAATGTTGTCGTCGATATGATGATTAATATCCATATATTTATTTTCTAATTCTGTTACAGTAGGCCAAATAATGATATGTTTGAAGTTATACAATTTTGAGCATGATTGTTACATTTAGCTGTGGATATTTGAGTCAAAAATGTCAATATTCACTCACACTTACCAGTCCATTCTCACACTGCACACCCCAATGTCACATGCCATCACCTCACCTTGACATTCCACATCATTGCTTCATTCTCCCACCACATATACTGCTGCCCCTTTCTCACCTCTTGTCATGAAATATTAACACTCGAAATATCATTCTTACATACACTGTTTCTCTGGACACACAATAATTTGTATGCTCGACGAAAACAAGTTACATTTTTATAATCCCATTCCTTCACTTCCATTAATTAGTAACATTAAGCTCATATTAACCACCAAGGTCACTAACACCACGCCACATACTATTACTTTCCTCTCCAGGGTTGAGTTTCTTTCCTCACTGTTCACACTGGCCTGGCATCCCTCCAAGGTCACTCACCATCACTTCGAGGACTCAGTTCACTGCGGACGTGACTCGCCTCCAGATAACACTTTTGGAACTCACTTTTAGCTGCGGGTAAGACTGTTAGAGGCCGTGTAGTCTAGGTCGTCCTTCCGTTCATATATTTTTACCTGGAACTGTTCGATCGTGATGATACTCAGTGATGTAGTAGCCTCTAAGATCCCAATTTAAGAGCACCATGATAATTAAGTTGGGAATGAAAATATTTTATAGTGGAAAAATTATTATGTTGATGTAAAGTTTAAGAAATATTTCAGTGGATAAATATAATCTGATTGTGATGAAACTTTATCTTCCAATTTACGATCATATGGACTAAATTTCGTTCGAGTTAGATTAATTTTGGAAGCAGGGAGGTGTATTGTTGAGAACGAAACAAAAAATATGAGAGGTATACAAGGCCACGTTCACTTTACCCGCAGCTACAAAGAAGATCACATGGAGTTACTTGTTTGGTTTGGTTTGTTTACATGTGTAGTAGTCATGGCCAGAGCTCCACTCGTCAGTCAAACCTTTCAGAAGCTATTAGGGAGACTTTCTTGTTGGCAAATTGGAAGGCTACTTATTTCTCCCATCTCTGCCGGAAAATTGATGCAGTCAGTGGTACTAATAGAAGATCTGTTTCGTGACACAGTTTGGAGGAATCAGAGAGCTTCCAATTCACCAACAAGAGAATCTCCCTTTAATTCGTCTCGTGTGCTGGTTCATCATCAATCATGTTCACCTCTTCCTTGTGACGTTTATTTCTTGAGGAGTATGTTTCAGGTGGTAATTATTAGGATAACAAAATCTATCTATTCTTTATGAACTTGCTTCTTCGAATTCACAACTTTTACTGCTAGTTGTTAGCCTACCCTCATTTCTCTTCTCTCTTTGTTCTAAAATCAGTATATACAGTATATATAGATATGAGGTAAAAATCTTTTAGTTTCTTTATGTTACTTCATCATGTGTCGCCCCAGGTCTCCTTAGTATAATTCACCCCATTTCTCAGATCACTTTACCTCACTATAGTGTAGACCTCTTTACTCACTACTCAAATTCAGAATATTTCCGCATCTAGTACAGTATCATTTTCGTTTCCACATGTTATGTTTCAGGATTTTCTTTGTTGTGTCTTAAGATATTAGTTCATTTCTATCTTAAACGTACCGTATACGGTTAGTTTCTATCACTCGCACTATTACGAGTTCGATTTCGTTTATCACAAGCCGCTCACCAGTTCCTAGTGTGAGCTCAATGGCACTATTTCTGTTCCCTTTCCTGAGCTTATTGTTATTAGTTTTATACAAGGTTCATTCAATTGTAACATAGCCACTCTCCTTTTAACTGTATATATAACTTTTCAACCATCCACTACACCCTCAACCATAGGTCACTTTCCACTGACCTGACCCTCACACGAAGCTCTCATCGTTGGGGTCACATGCACGAGTTCTCACCACGTATTTGGGGTTATTTTTGAGGTCCTGGAGCATGTGGTACTTCTCCTGGTTTCCCCCTACCACTCCTGTACCAACCCCACCACTCCCTCTCTCCATCACCACTCCCGCCACTCCCCTACTCGTTACGTTCCCTCTGTCCATCAACACTCCACCCCCCCTGGCTCCACCCCTTTCCATCAATAGTCCACTGCCGGCGTGGTAGGGGTCGCCTCCACTTCCCAACTGGTAGGAGGACTCTTTGCCTCCACTTCCGTACACGTCAGCCAGCGCCCTCCCTCTTCCACCACCACCACCAACCACACCCATTCCACCACCACCACAGTATCCCTCCACCACACCACCACCATCACTATAGCTGCTCCCGTCACCACCACTACGATACTCATCACTATATCCCCTGTCCATAAACATACCACTACCTCTATACCCTCTACCACAACCACCACCGATATCATCTAGGTAATCATCCCCGTAGGTGTCCATGTCCATAGAAACACTGCCTCTTCTACGGTACATCACCCCATCACCACCACCATCAATACCACCACCACCACCACCACCACCACCAGTGTCTCGGTACGCGTCACTTCGGTACTCGTCAAGTTCTCGAGTACCCCTACCGTGATTTCTAGGTAGGGTCTCCGAATACCTGCTATAGCAATCGCTTCCCCCTACACCGGCCGGCCCGTGGTGGATGGTGGTAGGCGTCGTGGTGGTGGAAGCGGGGGTGGTGGTGGAGAGGGGCGAGTGGAGGAGGTGAGTTGGGGACGGGTATGAGGAACTCGTTATCCTGGAGGACTGATGGTGTTGTTGCTGCTGCTGCTGCTGTGGGTATTGTTGTTGTTGTTGTTGTTGTGGGTAATGTTGTTGTTGGTGCTGTTGGCGTGGGAGGGTGGAGGAGGCGAGGTTCGTCGATGTGGTCGGGTTCACGAGGCAGGAACGCAAGACGGTGGTTGAGGAGGACGGCGGAATGGCTGAGGGTGAAGTGTTGGTGGAGGGACCCATGGTAGAGGCCGAGGAAGGAGGGAGAGTCTTGCCAAGGCTGCTGTACTGCCCCGCTGACCCGTTGGGGAGGAAGCCTTCAGAATGGCGGCCGAGGAGAGCATCTGTGGAAGGCAGAAGGTGTGGTTAAGGCACGGGGAGGGAAACACGGGAGACAGAGGCAGAAATTAAAAGATGGCAGAGCATACATCCCGTACATGGTGTGAACAAAAAATAAATACAATGGTTATAATGCAGTGATATGCCTCTCTAAAAGGTTATGTAGTATAGGATGGAGTAAATGATTAGGACTTATTATATGAATTGTTGTTCAATTACAGTTGGGTCTCCTTGAACTAACTGCATATTATTTGATGTATGCCAGTCCAACATATTAATCATATACACAATACTATAATGAGAAGGTATTCGTACTCAGTCAAATACCATTGTGAAGAACGAAGTTTATCAAATAATAGACTAAGAATATTTTTCAATGGATATTCCACACCAGTTTGTTTTTGTTGTTGTTGTTGTAGTAATGGTTTGAAACGCCAACATGGGATGTATATCTGTGCGACTCTGAATATATGTGTATATTATATTCCAACAAACACGTCCAATTCGCTGATTGTGTAAATTCTAGGATGAATTGTGCGTTTGTTCAAATTCTTCAGATATTTTACTCTATTTAGGCCTTTTTACCATAGTATTATTTTTTTAATAATGAACTTTATAAGATTAGCATTGCGACACTTCACATCCGGTTGCCCAGTTTAATTATCCATACTCGGAATACCATAACTACGTCATAAAACGTGGATACTGTCTGTCATTTTATATAAGAATTACGTGGCTTATTTAGTTTTTATCAAAGAATGTTAAGAAAGACCGTTAAACGCCCTAATTTATATATCAATATTGTACAATAAAAAGATTACACCTGATCATATATTAATCTAAGTCTGCCTAATTCCAAAGAAGTAATAACGATGTCAGTTTCTTATTGACAGAATTTTATATGATTGTTTGGCATTTACTTACTACAACAAATAACCATGGAGTTGAGGGTTAGAAAATTTTATCCCCCTCCCCCCCTCACCTCTCTTTCTCTCTTCCTTTCTCATCACCATAACTAATTTTACAGGACTGATGACCACCAAGGAGAGAATGAATGACAGTCAGCACCAGCAGGCAGGACTCGGCAATACAAGGTGGGTCATTGTAACGATGTGAATCTATGTTAATATAGAACAAACCTTGCTCTGGTTAGGTTATCGAAAGAGGAAAGGCATGGCAGGGAAGTACAGATCGACAAATAGAAAGATAAGATTGTTGGAGAAGGAAATGCAAGAAAAAGTCAGACAGACAGACAGACAGAAAGACAGACAAGACACAGAAACTATAGACAGGTATAGACAGAAAGACAGACAAGACACAGAAACTATAGACAGGTATAGACAGAAAGACAGACAAGACACAGAAACTATAGACAGGTATAGACAGAAAGACAGACAAGACACAGAAACTATAGACAGGTATAGACAAAGACAGACAAGACACAGAAACTATAGACAGGTATAGACAGAAAGACAGACAAGACACAGAAACTATAGACAGGTATAGACAGAAAGACAGACAAGACACTGAAACTATAGACAGGTATAGACAGAAACTTCCATGGGGTCCAGTATGTTGGTAGTGAGAATGAATGGTGTATTGTGGAGTACAGGACAGACCGACAGGATGGTTGGTTGGTTGGTTGGTTGGTTAGGGGATGTAGTAGGACCCACCACCACTACCACGTTGACTGACACTCTGACAGCTTAACACGGTAAACGACCCTGGGTAGCGAAGGGATATACTGTTGTGCCTATCTCTCTGACCTCACTCACACCCACCCACACACACGCACGCTCGCATACACAACATGCACACACACACACGTACATGCTCACACACAACACGTACATGCTCACACACAACACGTACATGCTCACACACAACACGTACATGCTCACACACAACACGTACATGCTCACACACAACACGTACACGCTCGCACAAAACACGTACACGCACGATTACACTTTACGCACGCACACGGATCTAATATAATGATGACTTATGCTATTAGTGCTATTTTTGAGTGGAACCCGTGTGTCATATTCAAGGCTTTACTCGGAAAATAGAGTAATACGCCAGAATAACCAACTAGGGTTCACTATGTGTCTCATTCTCAGTATCGTTTTAGCAATGTCACAGTACATAACCTATATTCATAGTTCTTTTAGCCAGTGTGATATTATATTACTTTGATGATGACAAAAAGTTTATTTCGAAATAATTCCACTGAATAAAGACTTGTGGTATATAGGGTACGAATATAGTGTTACTTAGTTATTGCACAATGTAAACAATCTGTCTCAATGCTATACTCTCTCTTTTTCACTCAACTCTGTTTTTGGCTACACTCTCTTCCATCCCACGAAACCACCACACTACCTTCCCTCCACACCACACACCCACCACACTACCTTCCCTCCGCACCACACACTCACCACACTACCTTCCCTCCACACCACACACTCACCACACTACCTTCCCTCCACACACACACACACACACACACATAGGTACTGTATACACATATACTGTATAGGTACTGATTGGTGTAGCTGTTCTTGTGTTCTTTATCCTTTGCTTCCGCCTTCCTTAGTATGAACCTGAAGTATAATGTGAGTATATTATATTGGAAGGGACTCATGGTGTAGAATTGGAGTTGGCAGAATATTAACCACAGTTCCGACCACTTGTTTATTAGTAAAATAACCGCACGCAGAACGGGTGGAAGGAAAGGGGAATGGAAGACAGATAGGAAGGAGAAAATGAAGGACAGACGAAAGGAAGGACAGAAGATAAGAAAAAAAGTGAGGAAGGTCAGACGAAAATTAGAATAGAAGAAGGAAAGGAAGGAAGAAAGGAACTTCGATATAGTGCTTGCAACCATATTTGTGCTCATGACTGTTGATAAATCTGTGCATAATCTTTTGCATAAACTGGAAGGGTATCTCGGAGACGGCAAATCTCCTGCCAGCCCGTGAAGGTTTACTGTCAGGGCCACTCAAATACTTGCCCCCCTCTACCGATCACCATAAATATATACTCATTTCTTCTTTGGCGTATACCATATCAACCCACAATATTGTCATGAAAATCTTACGTTCACAACATATTGAGAATAATATATACAAATGGAGACAATCACACAACCACCTCCAAATGTTGTTGACTGAAATAGAAAAAAAAATACATAAATAAAACATAACTATCACGAGGCGAGAATTCCTGACGTGGTCCATGTTCACTGCTGCATTACTTATCAGAACAAGAGGAATACATTCACCACGACTCCACCCAATATCATGTTACCCAAAATATGCAGACTATGTTTTAAGGTATGCAAGTAAACCATCTGGTGCTTATTTGGTGTGTGATGATTTGGGTTGGTGATGGTGGTGGTGGTGTTGTTGTTGTTGTTGGTAGTGTTGGTTGTGGTGGTGATGGTGTTGTTGTTGTTGTGGTGGTGGTGGTGGTGGTGGTGATTTTGGTGGTGGCGATAATGATGGTGGTGTTGTGGTGATGGTGGTGGTGAATGTTGGTTATGGTGATGGTGGGGGTATTGGTTGTGGTGATGATGGTGATTGTGGTGGTGGGGGTGTTGTGGTGAGAGAGATTCTAGTTGATAAATTTCTGTGTCCCAAACTTTATTATGCAAATGCTTGGAATAACTGTGCTTTGTCATTACTTACGTCCATGAAAATGAATGAGAGTTTCTGCACTGTGTGTGTGTGTGTGTGTGTGTGTGGGCGAATGGATATGGGAATTATATGTGCCATTACAATTAAGGGGGTAATTCACTTATGTTACACTGGCGTACCTTGATTCCTCCAAAGTACGCCAGGAAACAGGACCAGATGAACACAAATAATGGTGTTCTGTTTCCTGGAATTGTTTGGAGGAATCATTTGCTCCAGATTTACAACCCTAAACAATGTGATATAATATACCCCCTTAATAGACTACTCGTATATACATAGGGAAGATGAGGTGTGTAATGGTGGGTGTGTGGTGTGGAGGGAAGGTAGTGTGATGGGTGTGTGGTGTGGAGGGAAGGTAGTGTGGTGGGTGTGTGGTGTGGAGGGAAGGTAGTGTGATGAGTGTGTGGTGTGGAGGGAAGGTAGTTTGGTGGGTGTGTGGTGTGGAGGGAAGGTAGTGTGGTGGGTGTGTGGTGTGGAGGGAAGGTAGTGTGGTGGGTGTGTGGTGTGGAGGGAAGGTAGTGTGGTGGGTGTGTGGTGTGGAGGGAAGGTAGTGTGGTGGGTGTGTGGTGTGGAGGGAAGGTAGTGTGGTGGGTGTGTAGTGTGGAAGAGAGTGTAGCGCTGAGTGGTATGGAAGAGAGTGTAGCCAAAAACAGAGTTGAGTGAAAAGGAGAGAGTATAGCAATAAGACAGATTGTTTACATTGTGCAATAAATCTGTAATACTGTAGCTCTTCGTACCCTATACTGTATAATTATATACCACAAGTCTTTCATCAGTGGAAATATTTCGTGTTGGATTCCCCATATACGTTATTGCACAGGAAGTTGTCAAAATATCAAGGCGTATGTATAATTATGGCTTTCACGTTCATCTGGGAAAGGTTCATATGAGGAGCCGAGTGTTGTGTTGTTGATTACTTTTATAGTGGGGCAAAAATTGGATGTCATGGTGATAAATGGTAGTGTTGGTATCCCTTCATAAGAAGATGAGGTGTTGGTGTTGGTAGTGTTGGTGGTGGTGTAAATGGTGGGGATAAATGTTGTGGTGGTGGTGATGGTGGTGGTTGTGGTTGTGGGGGTTGTGATAGTGAAGATGATGATGCTAGTGGAGATGATGGTGGTGATTGTGGAAATGGTGATAGTAGTTTTAGAGGCTCACGATGCTATAATTATTGTGGTGGAGATGATAGGGGAAGTAATAATGGTGGTGATAATGATGGAGAAGACCGTTGGAGACAAAACTAGTGAATGATACTGGTGGGAATGGTGGTGTGGTGAAGATGACAGTATTAGTGATGGTGGTGAAGGTGATGATCAGTGTGGAGAGGCTGGTGGTGAAGGTGATGATGATGAGTGTGACAAGAGGCTGGTGGTGAAGGTGATGATGAGTGTGACAAGAGGCTGGTGGTGAAGGAAATGATGAGTGTGGAGAGGCTGGTGGTGAAGGTGATGAATGTGACAAGAGGCTGGTGGTGAAGGAAATGATGAGTGTGGAGAGGCTGGTGGTGAAGGTGATGAATGTGACAAGAGGCTGGTGGTGCAGGTGATGATGAGTGTGACGAGGTGGGTGTAGAGTATTAAGTTGTGTTGTTATATGAGGAGTTTTGCCTTCATTTGTTATGAAAGAGGGAGGCACCACGTTCCTCTCCTTATTACAAGATGTTGTTGCCACTTCCCACCTTGTAATTGTTGATGTTAGTATAATAATAATAATAATAATAATAATAATAATAATAATAATAATAATAATAATAATGATAATGATAATAATAATAATAATAAAGATGATAATAATAATAATAATAATAATGATAATGATTAACGTAACAACAACAATAATAATAACTTAATGATAATGATTAACGTAACAACAACAATAATAATAACTTAGTATTATTCCTTATTCATAAAGAGTATTAATCTCCCTTCCTTGTCCCATTTCCCGTTATTAATTTCTTACATCCTCTCATTTCCTTTAGGTTTTTACTCATATGTTTTAACTCTCTCTTGCATTTCCCGTCTCTCTTCGTGTTTACAGTGACGTCTCTGCTCCTAAGCGTATTTATGATTTACTTTGATTTTCTAGAGTGTCATTCATTTCTTCACATTATTTTTCCTTCATTCTCTTTCCCTTACCTCGTTTCACCTCCCCTACCTTACCTCGTTTTCCCTCCCCTACCTTACCTCGTTTCCCCTCCCCTACCTTACCTCGTTTCCCCTCCCCCACCTTACCTCGTTTCCCCTCCCCTACCTTACCTCGTTTCCCCTCCCCTACCTTACCTCGTTTTCCCTCCCTTACCTTACCTCGTTTTCCCTCCCTTACATTACCTCGTTTCCCCTCCCCTACCTTCCATCGTTTTCCCTCCCTTACCTTACCTCGTTTCCCCTCCCCTACCTTACCTTGTTTCCCTTCCCCTACCTTCCCGTTCATCCTATTCTTCATCCATTGCATCCCATCAACCCTCTCCTTGTTCCTGTCGTCCCCTCTCATCCTCTATATACACACACTCTTCGACTCTGTATTTATCGTTTATATTTGAGTCTTTAGTCATTATCGCTTAGGATGTTTCTGTTAGTACCTAAATATTAAGGGGATAGTATACTTTTGGGACATTGGAGCCTTCATTCCTCCAGAGTATGCCAGGAAACAGGACCAGATTAACAAAAATAATGGGAGCCTTTAGCTTGGAAGAATAAATAAGAATTAATTCCTCCAGATTTACCAGCACTGTGTATACCTCTTAGCTAATGAAAATGTTATAAATAAAGATCATCATTGTATATTCTGAATGCACACCTACGGCATTAAGCCCTGTGACCCCCTCAGTACCCGACCCAGAATGCAGTAACACAATGTGGCTCTTGCTCTCTCCACCTCTCTAAGGCCAGAGTTAATCCGCTTTCTCACTCTTTCATGTGTAAGACCAGGTGAATCTGCCATGCCCTGCCGCTGTCCAGTCTTTTCCTCTGGCTATGACTCCCACTCTATGCAGCCCTTCAAGCGCAGTTCCTTTTACATAAAATAGCTTTGACGCGTAGCACCTTCCATCCAGAGAGACTGTTCCCCTTCCCTTCCCCTCCCCTACTTTTCTTTTTCCCTATCTCTTCCCCTTCCCTTCCCATTCCTTTCCCTTCCCCTTCCCTTTCCCTTCCCTTCCCTTCCCTTTCCTTCCCTTCCCTTCCCTTCCCTTCCCTTCCCTTTCCTTCCCTTCCCTTTCCTTCCCTTCCCTTCCCCTTCTCTTCCCTTCCTCTCCTCTTCCCTTCCCCTTCCCTTCCCTTCCCCTCCTCTTCCCTTCCTCTCCTCTTCCCTTCCTCTCCTCTTCCCTTCCCCTTCCCTTCCCCTTCCACTCCCCTTTCCCTTTACCTCACCCAGGATATGAAGAACCTTGCACAAGCTGAAGTCGACAAAATAATGAAGGGAGTATGACATCGTTCGTGACTACACCTCACTGTTGGGAAGGTAATGATAAAGGAGTGGTTTTTCCTATAATCTTGTGCCTGGGATCAGCGATGGTGCACGTAATGATAACCACGTGAAAGTGCGAGAGAAGACACGCAAAACGGAACAGAAGGTAAGGGTTACTAAGACATTGTGAAGGGAGAAGTGCAGCCAGGTGAATATGCCAAAGGGGAAGCCATTGAGAAAGTGGGAGTGAAAGCCTATTGTGTACTGTATGGTTGAGGGAAGGAGAGACACTAATGAAGGAGGGAAGATATATGACTGTAATGAAATGGATAGTGGAGACAGTAATGGAATGGGAAAAGGAGACAGTAATGAAATGGGGAGTAAGGACAGTAATGAAATGGATAGTGGAGACAGTAATGGAAGAGGGAGTGAATATATCTCTAAAACGGGGAAGTGGAGATAACAACGAAATGGAAAGTGGAACAGTAATGAAATAGGGAGTGGAGACAGTAATGAAATGGGGAGTTAATATATCTCTAAAATGGGGAGTGGGGACAGTAATGAAATAGGGAGTGGGGACAGTAATGAAATAGGGAGTGGACACAGTAATGGAGGGGTGCTGTAACTGGTATAGGACAATGGACCATTAGTGACACAGCAGATGGGGTCAAGCGGGCCGTAAAGAAGTACGACCTGTCTTCCTCGTGACCCATTACCTCCATTCCGTCTGCATGTCTCTAGTCTATCCATTTCGTCTCTCTTCTTCTATCCTTTTCGTCTCTCTTCTACTATCCTTTTCGTCTCTATTCTATCCTTTTCGTCTCTTCTATCCTTTTCGTCTCTTCTATCCTTTTCGTCTCTATTCTATCCTTTTCGTCTCTTCTATCCTTTTCGTTTCTCTTCTTCTATCCTTTTCGTCTCTCTTCTTCTATCCTTTTCGTCTCTATTCTATTCTTTTCGTCTCTATTCTATCCTTTTCGTCTCTATTCTATCCTTTTCGTCTCTTCTATCCTTTTCGTCTATATTCTATCCTTTTCTTCTCTATTCTATCCTTTTCGTCTCTATTCTATCCTTTTCGTCTCTATTCTATCCTTTTCGTCTCTCTTCTTCTATCCTTTTCGTCTCTCTTCTATCCTTTTCGTCTCTCTTCTTCTATCCTTTTCGTCTCTCTTCTTCTATCCTTTTCGTCTCTATTCTATCCTTTTCGTCTCTATTCTATCCTTTTCGTCTACATGTCTATTCTGTCCATGCTTTTTGTCTGTCCATTCTGTCTGCATGTCTCTCTTCTTTACTTCCTTTCGTCTATCCCAATCACTCCATTCTGTTTTCATGTCTCTTCTATCCTTCCTTTCTTCTGTTCATCATCATTCCTTCATTTCTGTCATTCTTTTATCCTATCTTTCGTTTGTAATTTCTATCTTTTTTCTATTATCATCTGTCCTTCCTGTCTCCTGTCCTTCTCTATCTTCCATCCTATCTGTCTTCCATTCCCCTTTCCCTCCGTCCGTTCTGCTTTTTCTTTCCTCTCTTCTTCACTCACTTATTCATTCATCAGTAACACACACTCTCTCCCTCTTCTCTTCCTACCCTCTTGTCGTTCATGGTATATCGCTCTTTTCTCCCTTCCTTGCTGTACCTGTCATTGGAGTTACATGATTTACCCTTCTCTCTGTCTGTCTGTGCATGTCTGTCTGTGTGTGTGTTTGCGCTTGTGTTTGTGTGTATGTATGTGTGTGTGTGTGTGTGTGTGTGTGTGTGTGTGTGTGTGTGTGTGTGTGTGTGTGTGTGTGTGTGTGTGTGTGTGTGTGTGTGTGTGTGTGTGTTTGAGTGTTTGTATGTGTGTGTGTGTGTGTGTGTGTGTGTGTGTGTGTGTGTGTGTGTGTGTGTGTGTGTGTGTGTGTGTTTGTGTGCTCTGTCATCGGTTTATTCTAAGCTTTACATATCGCATACATAATATTTTCCACTGTCTCTCTTCCCTCCTCTCGTTTCCTTTCATCATCTCTTCTCTCTCTTTATAACAATCTGGATTTGTCCTCTGCATCGTGTTAAATTTTAGGTTTCTCTTTGTTTTTGCAGTCTTGCCTTTCCATTTTACATTGCGGTCTCCATTTTTTGTTATAATATTTCATTAGGGACTGGGAGACTGAAAGAAAAGAAAGATAAGGAAATAAGAAGAAAAACGAAAGGAAAGGATGAAAGAAAGAAAAATAAATAGAAGTAATAAGAAGAGAAAGAGAAGAGATAAAAGTGTTCGAGGAGAAGAGTAATGGTGAGAGGAGAGAGAGAGATGAGGAAAGGATTACACAGGCTGTCTGTATTTTGCAGAATATTCAATACCCCCCCCCCCAAAAAAAAAAAAAAAAAAAAAAAAAACAGCATAGAATTTGCATAGTGGCCAGTTTTCTGCTCTGGAAATGGCAGATCTTGGCGTTTATGCTTCTAAAATACCCACAGAACAGCCAGTGTGTGAGTTGTGGGGCTCGTGTTATTTTGAGGGAATTTGAGGATTGGCATATTTGAACTTCCAAAAATGATGTGGTGAGATAATAATGTATTCATGTCTGTTACCGCCCTCACTTCCCCAAAAAATTCGTTCTGTGTTTCTTAATGTGATAGGCGTCAAGGAGCATGATATATTTTGTTGCGATTTAGGAGGTTGTCGACGAGTGTAATTATCACTGATGTATAGCAACGGTTGTGTGGAGTGTGCAAGCCAATTTCTCACTTATAATTAATGAGTATATATTGGGGTAGTGCATGGTGGAGGAACAGATTGTGAAGGGGCAAGTTAGTGAAAGGAGGACATACATAGAAAAGATAATAGAAAGGGGACTGAAGAAAATATCGAAAACAGTAGATATGGCAAGAAAGAATAGCCTACCGAGGAATCCGTCGACTCGAATTTGCTAACAGAATATTGATCTCTTTTAGATAAATAACCACAAAGGACTCGTGCAGGCTGAAGTAGGACGAGCCTGCATTTCCCTTGACAATGTGAGATTTACACAAGAATTCGTACACACGCTGTTGTCTTAGAGGGGTTACAACATGTAAAAAATATAAGACTACGTAACAGCAATACATTATTATTATTATTAGGTTTGTTGTTTTGCTAATCACCGAGTCACTTAGTAGACCATTTAATACATTACTTCCAGAATAATGAACTCTCTTTCCATATAGCCTATGTAAGAATTCGTGTGACCAATCGTACCACATATTTTTATCTATTTGTCTACTTGTGTCCCAACCCATTGTATGGAGTTGTCCGAGGCCGTTTGTGGGTTGATCTGAGAAGTATGTCACCTGCCCTATAATTTCGCGTCACTGTCAGGTCGTGAAACATTACCGGTACCATTTGCGTCCCATAAATTCCCAAACATTCACTTTGCATTCCAGCTGCACATAACGTTATTGTACCTTGGAAGTCGATGAAGGTGTAACAGTTATGGAAGGAAAATGAGCTATATATATATATTTTTTACTTCGTCCAGATCGCTGTAACATAAATGGTTATTGGAGAAAGTAAAATAGTCCATATTTTCCCAGCACGAATAGTGGGAGAAATTGTAATGGTTGAGTAAATGGTGTTTCCATGCATCTGGAACCATTAGTTGAAAAAATATATATATATTCAACGGGTATAATATCATGCCTGAATATGAAAGTTAACGTTTAACTCTCACAATTTATTGCAGGGAGAACTTTCTTTTTTATATGCGATAATGTTTCACACGTCACTACTTTTTCACTCCTAAACAGGTGAGGACAACCTACATGCATCTTGCCGTTCAGTCATCCCTTTACGTAACATAAGGGGGTGCGGGAATAGGGGGACAGGCTTGGGGGTCATTTAGGGGGGTTTGGGGGGTGCAGGAGTAGGGGGACAGGCTTGGGGGGGGGGTGATAGGGGTGCGGGAGTAGGGGACAGGCTTTCTACCCACCCAAAGCCTGTCCCCCTATTCCAGCACCCCCCCAGTCCCCCCTCCCCAAGCCTGTCCCCCTACTCCCACACACCCCCAGTCTCCCCTCCCCAAGCCTGTCCCCCTACTCCCACACACCCCCAGTCCCCCCTCCCCAAGCCTGTCCCCCTACTCCCACACCCCCATAAAGCAGAGAATGACAAAAAATGAAGACCAATACTGTCGCGTAAATAACAACGATATGTTTGCAAGGTATTTCAGTGATCAGCCAACCATACACACCTGACCTGACTCTTCTAACACCAACCTACTGAATTTATTATCTTCCTGCAGATGTCCTCCCTACCATCAATCTGTGACCACCTCCCTCTCTCTGTGCTTCTTCCTTTTCTTGTCTATCTCCATTTTACTTTCCCATTTAGTTTCTTTTTTTTAATTTCTCTCCCCATCAGTCTCCTACTTCTTTCTTTCCTTCATCTGTTCTCCATTTTTATCCTCTCCTTTTGCCCTTCTATCCCCTCCTTCTCATCTATTCTCTCCCTCTCATCTTTTCTTACCCTCTCATCTTTTCTCTCCCTCTCATCTATTCTCTCCCTCTCATCTTTTCTTACCCTCTCACCTTTTCTCTCCCTCTCATCTTTTCTTACCCTCATGTTTTCTCTCCATCTCATCTTTTCTTACCCTCTCATCTTTTCTCTCCCTCTCATATATTCTCTCCCTCTCATCTGTTCTCTCCCTCTCATCTTTTCTTACCCTCTCATCTTTTCTCTCCCTCCCATCTTTTCTTACCCTCTCATCTTTTCTCTCCCTCTCATCTTTTCTCTCCCTCTCATCTATTCTCTCCCTCTCATCTTTTCTTACCCTCTCATCTTTTCTCTCCCTCTCATCTATTCTCTTCCTCTCATCTTTTCTCTCCCTCTCATCTACTCTCTCCCTCTCATCTTTTCTTACCCTCTCATCTTTTCTCTCCCTCTCATCTATTTTCTTCCTCTTATCTTTTCTCTCCCTCTCATCTTTTCTCTCTCAGTTTCTCTTAGTCCTGCAATTTCCTTTACATCTACGTTCCTCCACCTACCCATTTTATTCCCTTCGTCTCTCCTCCTCCATTCCCTCTTCTCCCCTATCCCTACCCCTATCCATATCCCTAACCCTATCCCTTCTTTTATCCATTTCCGTATTCCTTTCCTTTTCCCTATTCCTTTCCTTTCCCCTATTCCTTTCCTTTCCCCTATTCCTTTCCTTTCCCCTATTCCTTTCCTTTCCCCTATTCCTTTCCTTTCCCCTATTCCTTTCCTTTCCCCTATTCCTTTCCCTACCACTATCCCTTTCCCTACAACTATCCCATTCCATTCCCCTGCTCCTCCCCTCATCCCCCCCAGGCTATCCCCCCCTCCTCATCCCCCCCAGGCTATCCCCCCCTCCTCATCCCCCCAGACCATCCCCCCACGTCCTCCTCCTCCCCCCCAGACCATCCCCCCTCCTACTCCTCCCCCCACCCCCCCAGACCATATAGGCGAGCGTATAGAGAACAGAGTGAGGGGAGGCAACATGACCCTGGGATGGTATTACTTTTTATTGACAACACGAAAATATGTGGCAACTTGGACGAGGATCCCGGCTGGCAGACACTCTATTCTCTCTTGTACTTCTCTCTCTACCCTTCTCTCTTCTCCTTCTCTCTCCTCTCCTTCTCTCTCCTCTCCTTCTCTCTCCTCTCCTTCTCTCTCCTCCCCTTCTCTCTCCTCCCCTTCTCTCTCTCCTTTCCTTCTCTCTCTCCTACCCTTCTCTCTCTCCTACCCTTCTCTCTCCTCTCCTTCTCTCTCTCCCTTTCCTTCTCTCTCCTCTCCTTTTCTCTCCTCTCCTTTTCTCTCCTCCCCTTCTCTCTCCTCCCCTTCTCTCTCTAACCTCTCTTTCCTTTCCTCTGATCTTCTACTGTCCCTACCCTTCCTTTCTCTCTGCTCCTCCCTTCTTAGAGTGAAGGGGATGGGGGGGGGGGGTAGAGAAAGAGGGTCTGTAAAGTTTGATGTGCGTTTTCATAGGGTATGAACGGTTGGATTAGTTTTCTTTGCGTATTTGCTGGTGTGTGTGTGTGTGTGTGTGTGTGTGTGTGTGTGTGTGTGTTTGCCTTTGCGAGTGGACAGGTCTGTGTAACATTCCTCTTCGTTTTTGTGCACGTGGTTAACTGCTTAATTAATGTAACTTATATTTCATTAATTAATTGTGCCTTGTGCCTTGTATGGACGATTACTAAGTGTACTTTAGAGACATTGTCAGTACCTGTACTTTATGGTTAGAGAATCACCGCCAGGATACGAACCTGATTATGAAATTTATAGTATTGGTAGTATATACCAATTCTATACTTCTTTTGGTTACTTCTACTGGTATACGTATGAAAATTGTATAATATAGTATCTTTTCTTTTAGGTTTCTATAAAGTAAAAGCTAAACTTGGATTTTTTTTTTCTATGTCTTGAAAAAGCGTAGCCATAAATTAACAAATCTATATCAATTTGGGCACGACTACATCCCAAAATTCTACTAGAATAAAGAAATCCCAAGTTCTTGGTCTCCCTGGGGTTCCCCTGGGGTAGCATTTTAACCGATGAGGACCACAAAATTTTTCCTTCGGTTAGTATTAGTATATACTGTAATACTGTAGTAGTAACTCTGTTTCTCCAGAAACGAGATAAATTTTGTTATGCGATTTACATGTAAAACCTGACTTCAGCTAGCACTCCTCATTCTAAAGTAGTGACATATTCAAACTACAAAGCCTTACTAATAATTCAAGGAGCTTGCTGTATAACTGAGTGCCGCACTTGTATATATGTATCTCTGAAAGTTCACTGACGAAGATGAAACAGAAAGATATACAAAACAAGTTTGTTTGGAGTAAAATGTCAGTTGCTACGTCTAGTATTAGAACGAGACTAATACAAAATTGATGTGCTCTGCAGATTAAACCAGGGTTCCCTTGAAGGCAGTAAGCTTGAGTCCTCGCCACGATACCTTTGAAATTAAATCCAATATTTATGATGCCTTTGTACTACAGCAGAGACTTTGATAGGCCCACCAAGATTGAAGTGAAATTTAACTCACAATGGCAGACATAAAGTACTGTATATACCAAGCAGTTTCAGTGGACACAGCCATCATCTTCTGTGGTCAGGACAAAGCAGTGAAATTATAAGGCACATTACTAAGGCTCCTTCTATACAAGGAAAAGTTATATATAAAGTGTGTGTGTGTGTGTGTGTGTGTGTGTGTGTGTGTGTGTGTGTGTGTGTGTGTGTGTGTGTGTGTGTGTGTGTGTGTGTGTGCGCGCGCGCAAACTCATGATTAATGATCTCTGGCCGAAGAGTTAACCAAAGTCGTGGCCAGAAGGAGGCTGCACAATCTGACACGCTTAATTATAGAAAGCTTTAGTGCATCACTGAACAATGCTTGAAGCAGTAACGTGATAGAGAAACAATGTCAACGATTACCACAGCAGCCAACACTCAGACAACAGAACCAGTAACATTGCTTGAGCTTTTCAGACGTGACGTTTTAATATAAGCTACTTCTCTATGGAAACAAGGTGTATCACAAAATGTAGTGAATCCATACACCAAGATCGTCATTCTTGATATTTCACAATAGGACATTCTCTGTAGGTAACTTTGATTTTTGTTTCCTTAATTTAAGCCCGTAGAAATGAATTTTAAGAGCCACTTAAAGCTATCGATTTGTTAAAACTTACCCAATAACAAATTGTGTATAGACCTGTCGGTAAAATTCCTGTCAGTAGACTCAAACGCAAATTACTTTCTTACAAAAAAGAAAACTTTTGAAGTATGGTAATAATTGACTGAAATGTGAAGAGTAGAACGCTTCCTGTCGCTTCGTTACAG